>JAJEKB010025074.1:0-78452 GCA_022393335.1 Macrotrachela quadricornifera | reverse complement strand
TAATTAATCAAAGATTAGAATTATCTAAAACTACAAAGGATTTATTATTAAATAAACGTAAACAACTAATTAAATATAAAAATGGTGATAATCAATTAACTAAAGATGATTATCAACAAATAGGAAATTTATTAAAACAAATTCAAAAAAATCTTCATGAACAACTTGAATTAAATAATCAAATATATAATAAAAATAGTGATATTAATTTATGGCCAATTAATAGTAAACAAATAATTATTTATTTATTTTTCATTTTTGAATACAAGATTTCTTTTTTTTTTTTAGAAGAAACCAATGTATCTACAGAGATTGAATGTATTGAATTATCTGATTCTGAGTACAAAATATTTTGTCTTTTTTTTTTTTATTTTAATAGAAATTAATCTTTAGAGATGAATCAGTAGAAAATTTAATAGATGTAGTAAATACAAATCAATGTGAAGAAATAAATGTTACATTACCACTTCATCATAATGAAATTTTATCAGTAAAATTTAAATTTTTTATTTTTTTTTTATAAAGATTTAGTTTAATTTAGACTGATGTTGAAAAACATCAAGAATCAAATGTTTTTTTATTACGTGGTTATTGTCCATTAACACAATTTGGTATATTTGGTTTAAATACTTCGCATAATTTATCAAAATTATGTTCAAAAAAAACAAATAAACAACGATATTTATATGCACATTTTACAAGAAATCATCGTATTAAATCATCAATAGCATGTCAATTAGTTAAAGCTATTCGAGATGGTTGTAATCCAATGGAAACAATAATATTTCCTCAAGATAATATATTAGCTTTTCGAGCAAAAATTCAATGTCCATTTGATAATACTGCAATAAAATTTAATGAAAAAAATTCTATACCAAATACACCATGTTATTCATCACTTGTTTATTATTGTTTTAAAAGTCATTTACGAAATGTTCATTCTATCACAAAATTAAATGTTGATTTAATTTATAATGCTATGAAAAAATATGGAACTATAAGTCATATACAATTTGAAGAAGATTTATGTGAAATTAAATAAGTTAGAAAGATTTTTTTGTGTATTTATTTGATTTATTTTGTTTTTTTGTCGATTCACTTTATAAAAGCGTATTAACATATTTTGAATGATATTTCATATATTTAGCCAAGTTCTATGTTGTTGATGAATAGTATTGATTATCTATTTAGGAAGTGTTACGCTTGTTTTTTTTAATAAATGATCTTTAGAAAATAGGCTTAACTATTTATATGAATGATAAGATAATGTAACTTTTATATTTCTTAGAGCAATTTATTATTATTTTGAGTTTATCCTATATCGAATGTCTGACCAATGCAAGTAAATTAGAATTTTGTTAAAAATCAATTATCGGACTAATTCAGATGTCTGAAGTAGTGCTGCTTTGTTTAATCTAGAGATTATTTCTTTTCAAACATATATTTATATCTTCATTATTTCTTTTATTTTGACAAAAACAAAACATAAACTCGATTCAAACAAATCCATACGCATATAAAGCGCACACATCATTCGCTGTTAATTCACGAATATAGATTCGAAAATCATCTACTGCACCTACAAATTGAGTTGGTGATACTTCACCTGAATTACATATTCCACATCCATTTAAACAGCTACCAAGTGACACATAATTAATCCATGCTGAATTAGCAACAGAAGTACTAGCCGTCCGACTACCAATAAGTATATTATCAACATATAATCGAAGACCATTTGTTGAACTCCATGTTTGAACAATATGAGAAAAAGTAGTTAAAGGTAAATTTGGATATGATATTCCTACATAACCAGTATTTGTTAATACTTGAGCTATTAGTGAACCATTTGATGCAAAACCAAGATAAGTAGTACAAAATCCAGAGCCTAATGAATTATCCGATTTATGCACAAGACTTCCTGTAAGTGATACAGGTTTAATCCATAAAGATATACTAAATGCCTGATTTGGTATGCCAAGAGCAAGAAATCCTATTGCTTGAAAATATGATGGTGAAGAACTTGTAAATGAAATTGCATTAAGTATACGACCGCTGACAATTGCATAATTAGAACCACTTGTTGAAACAGAATTTGGACCATAATCAAGTAAAGGTTGACTTCCATCAAAATGAAAACGAGCTGCTAATGTAGCTTGTTCTAAAATTTCACATGAAGATTTTACTCGGCCACTAACTGATAATTCATCGATATAACCCTAAAAATATTTTCATAGATATAAACTTGATCATCTAATTATTGATAAAATTTCAATAATGAAAACATTAAACTTATGAAAAATCATTCAGATTTAGACTTCGAAATTTATATAATAAAGATAAGAAAAAATCTTAAATTAAACTTATTTTAAGTTTAATTTATTGAACAAAATAATAAGTATCTTATATCCTGTGGTTTACAATTACCTGGAACATATTGTTTACGTTTGCACTTGTTAACATTGGTATGTGTCCAATTTGAAAATCTCCTGTCATTCCTAAAAATGGTGAATTAACTGTTTTACTTCGTAATAATACTCCATTATGATATACAGTCTGTAATCTTGTTGTAACATCAAATGTAAACGCAACATGTATCCATTCATTACTAAAAATCGATTTTGTATTACTATTTGTATCATCTCCATAAAAGCCATGATAAAGATAATAAGTCGAATTTGTATAACGAATAGTAGTATGAAAACATAAGTTTGTATTTGGTGCAGTGCAACTACCACAAATACTATTATGTGGTATATTAATAATAGCTGTTGGATATATCCATGTATCAACAGTATAACTATTATTTCCCAATGGAATATATGAACTTGAAACCATTTGACTTGCATTGAAAGCAAATGAAACTGCTTGTCCTACATAACCTGTAACAAATGCAGGATTGTTTATTCCAGTGCCATTATATTGTTTAGTTTCATCTAAGTAATTATTTTCAAATTTATATTTCGCAAGAAGTAATGAATTATCTATCCATGTTTGATTGAGACATGATATGTTACAAGTAGGTTTTGTTATAGTTGTTGTGGTTGTTGCTTTGAAAACATAATTATCTTTTAATATTTTCATAGTATACGTATATCTACTTACTTGTTGTTGTTGTAATCGATACACTTGTAGCTAATATTTAATATTTATTTTAATATTAAATATCAAATTTAAACTTACTAGTTCTGGTAGTATCAGTTGTTGTTGTCACTAACAAATAAACAAATATGTCAATACATACGTAAGTATGTTCATATGATACTCACCTATGATTGAAGTTGTCGAAACAGTTGCCTCTAAAAATATTCTTAATATATACTAACTGTAAGTCTTCTATAAGAACGACATTGTTCAATGCGTTTCAATTATTTTTTCAGACTAATTTTTTTGCTTACCGTTCAGTATAGAAGCTAAAAATTATTGAATTTAATTAAAATATCACTTGACGTACTCAAAACATAATGAATTTTATGGATACAAAAACAAATTCAATCATAAAAATATTTCATAAAAGAGTAGAACATGATTTCAAGTAACTTTCTCAATCAAATTTTAATCATCTGTGTATTTCAATATAATACTAAATAAAGAAAAGTAAAACTCTATATTAAGATACATATATCTCTGACATTTATATCTTTATCTCAAATATAAAATTTCTATTTGTCTATTAAGAAAGAAAAGAAATTCAATTTCGAATATGTAAAGATTAAAAACATGCCTGTTGTCATCTTGTTAATAGTTAATAAACTTGCAATAGTTGCTGCTATTGCTGATAATAATAAAAATGTTGCTAAAGCACATAAAAATATACAAAGTGGTGAATATGCAAAACAACCAACAGGCTTTTTTCTAAAACAATATATATTTATTCAATATTAACAAAAGAAATCATGAAGAAAAAAACAAACTTATTTCGTCTGACATCTTCATTTTTGGACTGGATAAAAGGATTATTAAAATTCATTCGATTCGACAACAGAGCGATCTATTTATAATAAAATTATTATTTAAAAAAGAATAATTATTCATACTTACTGATACATCATTTGATTTTTGTGATAAATTCTAATAATAAAATTAATTTATATTTCTCTTATAATACTAGGTGTTACATACATTAAAATGCTTGAATTGAAAAGAATTGATCATTGTTGATGTATCTATTCCATTATTATCAGCATGAATATCAAGGGCATCAGTTACAAAACATGGTGATGATGCAGAAAATGAAATCATGCTTCGACTATGATTAGTATTTTTATAAGTATTATCACTTTTTGCAGATTGTATCAAATACGACTAAAATAAAATGCTGTTATTAGCTAATTATATTCATTTTCTAAAAAATATGATGATTATCATAATATAGTTCCGTTTTTCTGCAATATCTGAAGATTTATATCTTTCTTGATCAAGAAAATAAAAACTTACTGATCGGAAAGGATTGTTATATGTATTTATCCTTGTCGATTTTGTCGTTGAATAGGGTTCTGGATGAATAATATGTATTGATCGTTTATTAATGCTTTTTCTACTAGAAGAATGGTGTAAATTTGTAGGAGACTAAACGAAAAATTCAAGGAATTTATATTATTTTTCTTAATAATATCAATTTATCTATTTTTACAAATGAATTTTGTGTGGATAAAACTTTTCCATTTTGAAAAACATCATTATTGAGCAACAGAACAATATAAAATATACTTATTTATAATTATAAATCTATGACTTACACATTTTTCTTTTTGATCTTGAATATCGGATGTATTCGATTTTTCTCGTCTTTTCGAATTAGTTTTATTTTGGTCTGAACTTTGAGTTCGTATAATTCGTACAGCAGTATTTCGTGATTTTGTCATATTATATGTAGGAACTATTTATTATGTGTTACCTAAGAACAAAAACAATCTTTCTAGTATATTTGAGCTGTTATATGATCAGAGCTTATTTTATACAATTTTATTATTTTTTTCATCATATTCATCGTTATCTCTTTATAACTTGATGTACACAAATAAAAATAATTATAGATCAAAATCAAATATACTAAATAATTACATAATATAGATTTTTGATAGAGATTATATTTACCTCGAAGATTATATTAGTTCAATTTCATATAACTTTTATATTTGATGAAAATCTTGATTGCATTATTTAAAAAGTGCACTATCAAAATGAAAAAAAAATGAATTTTTTTTACGTAGGTTATTATTCTTATATTTGATGAATATTCTACTGTCTTTCAATTAAATATTGAAAAACAAAAGGAAATC
Source organism: Macrotrachela quadricornifera (assembly GCA_022393335.1). Classification (NCBI taxonomy): domain Eukaryota; kingdom Metazoa; phylum Rotifera; class Eurotatoria; order Philodinida; family Philodinidae; genus Macrotrachela; species Macrotrachela quadricornifera. The sequence goes on along the minus strand of JAJEKB010025074.1, from coordinate 73,170 downwards.
ATATATTTTTTTTATATTATAAAATAATAAAATAAATAAAAAAATGTATTTAAATTCAAAATATTGTGCCATCTTATGGGGCTTCAGTTTTACACTCATAGTTCATCAGTACACAACAGAGATGGAATCGATTCAGCTTGATTTAATTCCAAAAAAACTTGAATCAATCCTACTACTGGTACACAATATAGTTAGACAAACAACTATTCATAAGTAAAATTTATAAAGAATCAATGTACTTTTATCTTAAACGCTAGTCAAAGTGTAAAGGTAAAGGTTGATATGAAAAACTCAACCTAAAAGAAATTATTAAATATTTACATAAAAGAAAAAATAAATCGCATCATTTATATATTACTTTATATTAACTCAGTGATTACGGAGAAAATTATTTTTTTATTTTTATATTTATATTTCTTTTAAGTATCTCTTAATCGATTCAAATATTATCTCTTATATATAATCAAAATTTATTCATTCACAATTAAATAATTCATTTCTAATTAATATATATATGCAGATTATTAAATGATATCAACATAAAATCTGTTTTTATCATTGTTCTTGTTGAATATAACTTCAATTTATTATTTGAATATTTCTATTTCATAAAAGTATTGTGTATAATAAACTAGAAAAAATTTAGATCAAGATAATACTTGATTTTATGCTTGGGCTTCACGTAACTTTCTAATTTTTCGTTTAATATGAGCACCAGCATATTTTTCATATTTTTCTTGCCATTTTGGATCACGCCACCAGTCAAATTTAAGTTCTCCATTACAATTTTTTGCTCCACATTTACACATTAAACCAGTCCATAAACTATTTTCTGAATCCATTAAACCATAATGATATGTAAGTTCTTCACCTTCAGCTATATCACGAATAGCTACAACAAGTTCTTCTTCATCACCACCAAATCCACAATTTGGATCACATGAATGATTAAAAAGCAAACATTCTTCAGTTATTTTTTGAGTTTTATGATTACGTGGTACATCAAATAGATCATCATCAAGCATGTAAGTATAATAACGAAGATAATCAGCTGCTTCTGGATTAGCTTTAATTAAAGCAAGTACTTCATCTTTAGACATTTTATTAGTTGGATCTTCAAGTTTATAATAATTGCAAATCGATAAATCACAAGTAAAAACAGCTTCTCCAACTCGAATTGGTTCAAGTGCTACTATACCACGTTGTTGTTGTCCATATTTCGACGATAAATCGCGAACTTCCATTTTCTTAAGAAACGGCATTGTTGTGTATGTCGATAATCAACGAAATATAGACTAAAAAAGAGTAAGCGCAAATATTTATATGTGTGAAATGACCTTGGCTGATAAAAAAAAGTACTAGTAAGATGAAAAAGAACCAAAGTACGAGAGGAACGACTAAAACACATTTCCAAATATTATTTAATGATTATATTGATGAAACAAGACCAGTAATTTAAGATTTAAATGATACGTAAAAATAAAACACAATTTGAAAAAGATTAATTCAATGAATTTAAGCATTGGTAATTTTATATTAATATTAGTCAACTTTCAAACGGATAGATACTCAAATTTGATTCTTGAATCACACAATATTTTGTTCATTTTCTTAGTTTTAAGCCATTTTAAAATTATTTTGACTCTACACAGACTAGACTAGATAAATTAAAACTTAATTAATAAATATGATTCATATTGCTATGTAGAAACACTAATCACATTTCTTAATTCACTTTCAATTCTTCCAATCAAGTTAAGGCCTTATTCTTTTATACTATTCGTCTGCTATTGTGTTGCATGTGAAGAGAATATGAAATGAAAAAATACATCTGTCTAATATACGCATATACAGTATAAAAGTAAATTTATTAAAAATAAAATCATATTCTCTGTTATTTTGTTTTTATTGACATAATAAAATGACATTTCACCTGCCCTTTTTCTACACAATAATCAGTTGAAGCTGTTGATTTAAAATTTACTTTAGTCTAACTGATATTTTTATAATTCAATTATTCAATGATTCTTCTCAGTTCTCTTCATTATTATACTTAAAAATATAATTCATTCAGTTAGTAGTATACAAAAAAATATTCATAAAGTCTTTTCATAGATTTTCAGATAAACTTGCTTTTAAAATCTTTAAAAAAATTCGACTCTTTACATTGTATAAGTCCTTTATGTTAATAATAATATTCCACAAGATTCGATCATATTTTAATTGATCTATAATTTATTATAAAAAAAAACATATAAAGATATTATTAATATTATTGCTGAGTTTTGAATAGGTTTAAATTATACTTGTCATAAAATCAACAGAATTGGAAAATAGCTAAGTTATATCTATTCAATTGACGTGAATTTAATTATATGATCTCAGTATTTGATATACTCTTGAAAGTTTAGATCATACTTATCTTACAAACTAGTTTTTCTTCATCCGTCCTATTTTAATATCAAGTTTGCTTTATCTATATCATTCAAAGTGTATAATAAGTATTTTTGAAACTTTTTCAAAAATTTTTTCAGATGTGTAAAAATGACAAAAATTTTACTCCATCTTATTCAAAAAACAAAATACAGTTTATTATGCCTTATGAAAGAAAAACTCAAGCAATAGTTTATGGTTCGTGTATTTCTTTTGTTTGTAGAGAAAATAAAATTTCCAGTATTGCAAAGAACATTTATTTCGTTTGATACATAATAAACTTATTGTTTTTATTTCTTTGATAAAAAAAGTCAGTCTTATGAAATCCGCAAATTAAATGTAGAAAAGAATAATCTCAATTTGCAAGTTACTGTCATATTAATGAAATTAATTCATTGTTTATCACAACAAAAAAATTATTTCATCTAAGTATGTGCCATCTTTCTCAACTGTTCCATATGAAAGTGGCAATATGGATGTTTACGACGTAATTCTATTCGTTTATTATCCTTGTATTCAATAATGATATCTAGAAATGATCTAACGATCATTATCAACTATTTTCAATATTGACATTTCATAATACGTTCCCTTTGTTAGAACAATTGTTGTCAATTATCTACAGATCAGATTAAGAAGCTGATATGGAACGGATTTGCTTCTCATATTGATACATTCGAATTAGCTTGTCGATAAATGTCAGTGCATGGAACATTGAATTTGACGCTAGTAGAAAGCTTCCTTACCAAAGGAACATAAAAAAAAGAGAAAGAGACTCTATTCAATATCCTTTTTTTATATTCTTCTTCTGTGTTTTATCTCCATCTATTTCCTTGTTCTAATCTCTTCTTCTTCATCTCTGTGCTCACTTTTCCTCTTTTCTTTATTTAGAACATCTGCTTCAAATTTCAAGTATTCTTTTATGACTGCTATAATCAATGGATTAAAGTGTGCAAATAAAAAAAATCATTGTTAGTGTTACTTTTTGCATATGTCAGAATAAAATGTTTGTCAATTGACTGATTGTTAATCATTCTCACTACACATTTTTCATTATAGCTGAAAGAAATATTCTAGTTTCTTAAACTAATAATAGAAAAATGATCAAATCTCAATCAATGAAAAATCATATTTCTTATGACCTTGAATATCATGAACAAATCTATATCTTCAATTCCGATAAGCTAGATATTATTAAGTAGAAAATAGTATTCTATTGTCGATTTTGAATATTTAAACAAGGATTTGAAGCGTTACTAGTGTTTTGACAAGGTCATAAAGCGATTCATAAGTAATAGCATTGATTCATTTTTTTCTTTTGCATCATTCATATATCAAGACGAAAAATATTATGTTTTTATAATTCTGTCACCATTTACACGAAATTGATACATACTTTCATGATTTACGATCGTATGTCATCGAAATTTATTATTTGTTTGAATGGACAACTAGTAGAAATACCTTTTAATGCAAGGTTATACTCAATTGATTAATAATTCTGAATATACTTGTAGAAATTATTGATGATATTAAGCCTTCCACTGCCCTCAAAAATTGATCTTAAACCAGACACATTAAAATCATACAAAATTTTCACGATGTGTTGAGGCGGTGGTGAAGAGACTATGGTAAAATTTTCAGCTCTATACTAAGACGTTTGAAGGAAGCATTCATCTAACAAGAGTGAAAAATAACTTATTTGGTTTTTAAACTTTCTCTGTTCAAGCTCCTTTTATATATCTATCTTTTTTTTAAAGAACATATAAAAATGTAATACCCACCGTGTCTTTTGTTAAAATTTTTGCTTTGTAAATAGAGAAAAGAGATGGCAAGTTTAATCATTCGAAAAATTCTCAAAAACAATTTGGCTCTCTAATTATAAACGTATGCTTTTATGTAATAAAACAAAACTGAATTAAAAAAATCAGATTGTGATGAACATTTCAGTTTTACATATTCTTTCAAATAATAAAAATTATTTGACTTTATCTCATACTAAAATAGAAAGTTGCTGAAGATGAAAATTCCAAAATCTCTAAACGGAGAAAAAAGCAAAAAAATATTTTTAATTCTATCTAAAATATGCTTATTTTTTAAGCAGAACATGATAAATTAATCAAAATATTTTACGAAAACAAAATATCGGGAAAAAGTCATATTGTTTGTGAAAAATCAGTATTCAGACTTATCTTCTCATACATTTATCTTAGTTTTAAATTTTTTTTTACGGAGGATTCTAACTAATCATTTTGTATTCAATTGAAATAATATTTTATTTAATACAGTACAATCAAAATTTGTGAATAATTTAAAAAATATTTTCATACGTTCTCACCCGAAGAGTCATCAAGTTTTTTTTCTTCATTAACATATATAGAAAACAATAAAAGGAATTCTTACTTTGTTAAGAAAGAAAACAGACATCTATTTTTATTATTTTCTCTGTTCGTTGGAATCAATTAATAAATCATTTTATCACCTGTTACTAAAATAACGAGAATATGATTATGACGAAATATATTTCTATAAGAGAGAGAGAAGGGCTCACTTTTGAATAAAATGTGAAAGACAGAACTTAGTAATTAAAGTAGGTGGTATAGTATAATCATAATTTATATTGCATTATTGCTGTAAAGAACTTTTGAAAGGAATGAAAGGAACATGTCCATACGCACCTCTCTCTCAACTAATGCTACAAGAAACATTTATATTTAAATAAAGACGTGTTTATATCAATTCTATGGTGTAATTGTAGTAGTACTTGATAATTAGCGTGTAATTCAATTATTCACTTCGATTCAATTAAATTTTTTCAAGATTATTAAGTTAAATCAAATGTAAACTATTTATTTGCACGTAATAGCCTCTAATGTTGGAGATCAATCATGACTTTTTTTTTTATTGAAAAGAAAAAAGTGTAACAGAATGATTATTTTTAACGACAGGATATAAACATAATTGACAGATTTTTTTTATCGTGAGACCTACCATAAATTGTTGTTGATCAAATGCGTTCTTTGTTCTTTTGATTGATGAAAAACGGCGAAAGAGTTTGAACCTTTTATCATTTAATAAAGTTTTATTCTCTAGAAAATTTACTTTAGATATTGTGCGTCTAATTTGACTTTTTCTATGTTGAACACAATTTATGAAATAAATTTTATTGACAAAACACCATAATTTCTTTTCTTCTTCTCTTTTCTTTTACTTTATTTCATGTATTTAGGAAGCATTTTAAGATGCTGATGGTATTCTTTAATCTTGTATAAATGTTTCATTAAATTGTTTTTTCTCAACATTATGTAAACGTTTTTTAACATTTTTATGACTTTGATTGTTAGTTTTTATGTTTTTTGATAATATTTTCTTTTACATCTTAAATGTAATATTCGTTTTTGAGGCAACAAACAGAAACGGTAGAAAATAAAGAAAGAAAAAGGACATATCGTCTTCTCGCATACGCCAAGGTTATTCCTCCTTAAAAAGACGTCAATTTTCGTCACACATTTTAAAATTGAGATAAATATATGGGAATATAGCCCGTCTTCTGCTCTTTCACAAACACTATTGCTTTTTCTTCAGAACCCCAATTTTAGTGAAAATTTTCGATGCTTTTCGTTAACCTCTACTTGAAAAATCTGCTTATTTTTTAGAAAAATGAAATGTTTTTCATTTTTTCTCTCTTTATGACTTTTTGTTGTTTTGTCCGAGATCTCTCGATCCAGGGTCTTTCAATATATTTAGATTTTTATTGTTTGAAAGATTATGCTAAAATGCAGAGCATGACGTTGTTCTTCATTAATGCGGTGCGAAGCACAGCATTTCTGGAGTCCTTCACGAGTTTTTTTTGTATTTCATTATTTCTCGACGTGCGCATCAAAATTTGTCATTTTGTGGTGTGATTATCTCGTGAACGAAAAGTCGCAAAATATTCGTTGAAACGCGAGATTGAAGTACGAAGATTGAACTATAACCATCTGTTTTCTGATTTTCAATAGAAAGTTTCGTTTCGTCACAGAGGGCGTAACAAAATGACGATTTTTTTAAGGACTTTGTTTTTTTCAAAGTTTGAGATAATTAAAACGAAAACATAATGAAAAGTTAGGCGCCATTCTTTCTCTATAACAGCTGTGAATACATATAATGATAGATAATGAATCGGATAGATAATTAAAACAAAAATCAACAATGTTCACTAGAAGCAAGTTAATAAGTATTAATATCTAGTTTAATTATGCTTCATTTTTATTATATATACAGACATTTATGCAAGTAGGCATTCATTTTTGGAGCGTTTTCGATTCATTGAACTTGTAATCCTTTTTTTTCAGCTAAAAGAGTAAGAATTTAAAAAATGACTCTGTGTCTTGCATCCTGAGATGATCTTTTAAACAAGGAAAAGTTTAAATGTATTGACAAAGGCTGGACTGAGGAATCCTGGACAGTAGGCATCTAACAATACTAATATGGTATTGATGGTGTTGGTATTATCATAGTCATTGACCATGATATTTCTTTTTATCTGTCATGCTGTTGTTTTCATTCACACTCCCCTCGCTTGTCTTTTTTCTCCTCTCGCATTTTTCGTTGTTCGCCTTTGATTTTGAGTAGAAGAGGATGTGTTGGAACGCGATGTATGTATGGGAAGACGTGAGAAGCAGCGAATATATATTGTTTCGTTCTCGTGTGTTTTCGTGATAATGTGCTTACATTCTTTGTGTTTGGTTATGAAGTAAAGTTCTCCTTCGTCACAGATGTTGGTATTGGCATTGTCACATTCCTATTGGACAGAAGACGAGCTATTCTTAACTCTTATCTGCTTCGTATTTTTCTCGAAAGCCAGGGTATAGAGCTGAAAAATTTATCGCAACCTCCTCACTTCAACTCCAACATGTGTTTCAAATATCAGCCCATTTGAATGTATCTGAGCCGAGATCGCTTTTTGAGAGAAGGAGATGGCATAAAGTGTATTTTATCAACTATCGTCTTACTCAGTTTCAGATTGTAACAGAGATCTCGATAAAATTACGCATTACAAGAAGAGAAGGTATAAGTCATGTAACTTGGTGATATAAGATGAAGATAGATGATGAAATCATTAACTACATTTACACAAAAAACATCAACGATAAATCGTTGTTTTAATTATTTTATCTATGTTATTCTTCTAAGTTCATTTATAATATTTATTATATTAAATTTTATTCCTTTAATACCATCTATTTTTCCGTCGTTACATGTTGATTACCGACAACGAGCCGAATGTACATGTGTAAGGCCTGAATTACCTCGATTGCCATCTCTTTTATCAACAGAATACAACAATAGTCAATCATCTCTTTGTAGTTATTATGCTACACGGCGAGGACCTCATCAACGTATTATATCAATTAGTCTTTTTGGTCCAAAAGAAAATAAAATATTTCAATTTAATCGAACACGTCGTTTTCTGGATGAACTCATAAAAGATCTTAAAATAATATATTCAGATGGATTTATATTACGTATTCATCATGATAATACAATTAATGTAACAGATATTATTTGTCCAATTGAATGTAAACATCCAAACGTAGATTTTTGTAATATGAATCATAAACTTTATATTCCACCAAAAATTTGGCGTTTTATACCAGCTGGTGATCCACTTGTTGATATCAGTAAGCTGTAACTTTTAAAATTTGTTTCTTTTCGTTATTGCTTTGTGTTTTTAAAAAATTTATACGAACAATTATGAATTTACAGGAAAATATTCAAATGCAATATGTTCTAAAGATTATATGAATCTCGTAAGGACTAGGAGCGTAACCAGATGGAGATTAGAGAAAGCTCAGCCCTTCCTACGAAGGCTTGAGTCTTCCCTACAAAAAGTTATGTTTCGTTTACATAAAAATATTTATCTCCGATTTTGATACCTTCAATAACACTCGTACGAACAATGGTTATAGATTTGGATCCTACTCTCTAAATTACCGTTATCTGTGTCATATACACATGTAATTAGTTAATTGAAATGAACCGTTTCACAGAGAAAGATGAAAGCTCTCACTTAAAATAAGCTTTACTTAGTGTTCTTAATTAATAAAACCAGATCCTTGGTATCATCGAAAAGTAAGCATATTTTTCTTATCGAAAAATATACAAGATTTACATTTGGTGTTCTAGTTTCTTCAAAGATTTTTTTCATCCAGAAATGTGTATAAATATTTTCTGACATGCATACTCTTTTTTGAGTTTGTTGAATTCTATGTAATCAACTAAAAAATCGGATGGCATAAAGGACAGAGGTGGATAAGATGTCAAATCGGCCCATAGGATTTTTCTCGGTCTACTTCCATGAAATCATATATCAGTTGAAAGAGCATGTTGAAATTCAAATTTTAGCACTATTTTTATAGGGTTTTGATTGAATTTCCGAAGCAAAACACAATTAATAAAGTAACTTATTTTTGGTCATAAATCCAATAATCGACCCTATTATAGTCAATTCAATTTTGGAGTAAGTTGATTAGAAAAAATAGTTGTGAAATTAATTATTTGATAGCTTTCCAATAATGCTTTAATTCTATGTATGAATCATCAATTTGTTGCTTGATTTCAACGAGGAGAGAAATTGATATATTGTTGGGCACTGTTTATAAATATCCTACATTTACCATCAACTTTTATCTTTTAATAAATATTTTGTCGTAAAAATTGAAATAATCAAAATTCTAGTCTTACTCATATGATAACCTTTTTTAAAAGCTAGAAAACTGTATATATTCTAAAGTTTAAAAAATATGGCGACTAAGAAAGTTTCAAATCGATTCGAGCTGTCGGTATTTTTTTACTTTCAGTGTTTTTTCTTTGTACCATATGTATACATACCAAAATAACTATTAAAGCACCATGAAAACAAAAATTTGTTCTCCTCTGAATCCTTTGCACACAGTAATAATATTTCTATTTTCTAAAAATGTACGATGAAAATGTTTTGTCATAATTAATAAAATAACAATAGTTTTTCATTACATCTTATTAATTAGATTTGTTTTTTGTGTGATTATAGCTTTAATATATTCCTATAAAACTGTATATTCCAGTAAACTTAGAATATATGTGATGTAGTATACACAAGGTTACAATAAAGAGAATTAAAGCCTTCGAACCACTCTCTAATTCATTTACAATGTAATAAAATGAAAAATCTGGGAGATATCTTTAGAAAGCATATTTTTTTAAGCTCAATTTTTTTGCACTATTGATCAACTAGTTAATTTGATAAATTTTTTTCTAATCGATAACTCTCTTCTCTTCATTTGGCCTCCATTCAGGAATAAAGTTTTATTCCTTCATTTGCCTCAAACAATAAAGCTTTCTTTCACCTTTTGCAGTGATCTTCTGTTTTTGAAATTACTATCCAAAATCTAAACGTCTTTGACGGCTTTGAATACAAGCCAACTAAGTTCATTTTGCGTTTGCACTCGTAAAACGTAAGCTCCTCCGATATGAGTTTATATAATTTTTTGACAAAAATATTTTATACTTTTTAAAGAAAAATTGCGTTTTTGACGGTATTGTCTGCTGAAATAAGCATTAAATATTTACGCGATTATCTTGTTATCAACACCAAAAATTGAATTGAGAACGAATTTATACTGCGTCTTTATTATAATAAATTCATTCTCAAATTACGAAATAGAGTTAATTTTTCACACAAGAGCGAAACAGTTTCACCACTACCTATCACAGAGATCATGTACATTATTTCTGGTTACGTTCCTAGTAAGCACAATCTATATTTTGTAGTGCTGAGATTAAAAATATTATAGAATAGAGTAGGTATAGCCTATAAAAGAAATATAAAATATTTTCTATCATTTTAATAGTAAACCAAGATAATTTCTGATGAAGTATGTTGAAATGTTATAGAACAAATTTCATCAGAAGTTATTGAATTTATAATAAGTATCATCATTATATGGGTGATTATGTAGATGAAAATGATAATTAGTATTATGTTTGAAACCAATAAATATCAAAAAAATTTTATACAAGAGTAAATAAATACATGTTCTGTTGATAACTAATTTAAAGATTTTTTTCTCCCATTCTATAATTATTGTTTGATAAAAGCATGTGTTTGTTGACTTGACTATAATAAATAATAGAAAAAAAAATCATATGATTATCTTGCAACAAGTTGAAAAGGTAATCTAAAGTAAAGGAAGAAGAACAATAAATGTCATTTTCATTTTTATCCGAATCCACTATCTTATTATTGAAAGATAATCGAAAAATATGACTACATCACGTAAATTCAAATGTGTATATCTCATATTCTCAAGCATTATAAAATAAAAACAATATATATTCTGATAATAGAACATTAGTATAAGTATATCTTAATACTTTTTATGATACATTTTTTCATGATAGAAACGTTTTATATTACAATACAAAAAAATATTTATTTCTAAATATGAATGATAGTTATTATAGATATTTGATAGTGAATAATTTAAAATATTTTTTCATTTAATGAATTTATATAGTGATGAGTCGTGATCTTGATTCAGCATTGACACAACGTGAACGTGCAGCTGTTAATGCATGGTTAGCTTCGAATAAATCATTTCATTCTATGCGTGATCATCCTCTGCATAGTGTACCAATGCTTGGTGGTATGTGGGGTTTTCGACCATCATCTAATCGAAATTTATCTCGTTTAATATTCAATAAAATTCACAATCGAACATTAATTAAACGTTATGGTGGTCGTGCAGATCAAGGATTTCTTGCTTCTCATGTTTGGCCGCTAGCAAAAGCAAGTGTTATTGTACATGATAGTTTTTTATGCAAACGTGGATTTGGGCATAAAACAGAACCATTTCCAACACGACGACCATCGGCTAATGAAACAAATTGTTTTGTAGGTTGTGTACGACCATGTTGTGGTCATGGAAAAATGCCATTTGGAGAATGTCCTAAAGAATGTCGACCAAAAAATCATCCAGAATGGACTTATTGTTAAATCTGTGTTCGTCTCGTGTGTTTTTTTATGTTTATACATGAAGAATATTTACATATATCTAATTAAGAAATCTATTCAACTGAGAACTTTAATATATGTCATATCTAATTCATAGACAGAACTTATAACGTAGATGAAAATTCTACAAAAATCCGTGCAATTATCTCTCTATATCTTAGAGAAATAAAGGTAATGAGTTTCTATAGAAATGGTATCACTCTATATTTCTGATTGTTTTTTTTTGTATATATCAATGAGTATATATTTCCACGACCGGGAACCTTGTTTGGCCATCCATCTCATATATATACTTACTTGCTATAAAAATATCAGTTACCACAGAGTGGGTATTGTGCAGATGGAGAAAAAAAAGCTTTGCTGGTTAATTGTTTTATTATTACTGGTAATGTTATTGTACAGTTCTCAATGACAATAATGAATATCTGGACTTTTTCTTTCTTTAGTTCGACTATCTCATTTCTTATGATACCAAATTAATCATAGAATATGAGAGGATGTACAAAGGATATAGACCATTTTCGCTGATGGCAGTTACTCTCAAGATGAAATTCGAAAAATGATTTTATGATCGTAAACAGATCTAGATTGAATATGATCAGTCTTTATCAAACACTTGTTTTACGTAATTAATTCATCACCAAGTCAGTTAGTTAGTTACTAAGGCGCTTGCGTACAAAACTTTAAGGAATGTTCCCTACTTCACCATTTGCTAAAAACTGAAGTGAATATAAGAACACTTCTCCATATAAATCCACGTATGCATATGCATTTATTCTACTCTATTCACATATCTCTTTTCAACACTTGCTTCCTCATTAACATCCTCACGATAACTGATGATTTAACAAAAACAAATATGTCGAAACAATTAATCATGAAAGAAACAATTTCACATTTGTTTTTAATCTGCTTTAATTAGCTTCATTCTCATTAAAACTTCGAGACTAATTTAGAGAAAGATCCATACGTTGTATTTATACATAATTAGTATGTGTTCCAATTACTGTATACCCTTTTTTTTTTATACTTCGAATTTCTGCATTTTTTCTTCGATCAAATCAACAAAAACGTCCACCGTTCTTCTTTTCTCCTCAAGGGCTAAGAATCAACTGGAAGGAGTCAATATGGGTGAGGAACTTAGGATGAAATATGTGAATAAATAACATGAATACATATACATATGTGGATTTATATGAAGTTGTATTTTAATATTGGCCTTAATTTTCAATAAATGGTGAAGCAGATAACATTTATCTTAATTTCGTTAATAAATGATTTGATTACTAATCGAGTTTGTAACTATCTGAATTGGTAATAAACTAATTACTTTAAGTAAAGTATCTTATAAAAGACCTATTTTATTCGATCTAGATCTGTTTTCGATCATAAACTCATTCATTTGCTGGCATTTTGAGGATAATTATTTTTATCAAAAATCAATTTTCGACGAAAATGGAAAGTACTGTAAGTAGTCATATTTTGATATGTGTGGAGACAACAATGTTTTTTTTCAATAGTAAGTATTTTAATGATACTTCTCTATCTCGATATTGAGTGAGAATAATAATAAATGAAAAATGATATATAAATTCCTAATAATTGAAACGAACATTTAGTCTATATTATCAGATGAATTTTTTAAAAAAAAGAATTTCGCTTATAACAATTTTCTTCAATTGAGATATAAAAAGAACAGAATTATAAAAAAACACAGAACGATATAATTTCTGTGGGTGCTTGTTATCTTTATTTCTACGAAATATAACAATAATTATACGAATCCTTGCAGAATTTTTATCTACCCTATAAGCTCTGTATATTATCAAAATATGAAGTTGATTAGAGGTCATCAATTGAATGAGCTTACTCATCAATTTACTTTTTTACAGGAAATTTTTTCATCTGTTTCCGAGAAATTAAACATGCACCTGTCTAATTTTCTATATTTTCTCATCCCTTCCCATACTCAAAATAGGAAGTAAAGTCATATCAGAATACAATAATGCATACCTTGTTATTCCTGAGGTATTGTTTCTATTGTTCCTTTAATTCCTTTAGCAATGATCATGCGAACAGTCTAAGATTATGTAAAGGGGAGGAGGTATAATTGTCTTAAAAGTTTTGACAGATATGTGCAAGATAAAGTATCATCTAACGATAACCAGGAGTGTATTTGGCTTCGAAATGTAGCGAAAGAGATAAAAAAAATTTTCTTACAGATGTAAAAATCAACTTCTTACAATGCCAGGCACTGACAAGTTTTTTCTACTTACGAAAATCATTATTTTCTCATGACAAAATGACTGTATTGAAACTATTAATTCAGTATTTTTCAAAAGAACATGCCAGCAAAGGCGGCAGTTTTTTAGGACAGTATTCAACAGAAAATCTATAAAAACCTATGATGACAGCTTTTATGGAACACTATTACAAAGGCTCATTGAAAAGATGGATTATACAATATAATACGAAGATAGCTTTATTTAAGTGTCGAAATAAATATATATAATTCGTATTTTATATCTAGCCACTGAAGATAGCTATACTTTCAATTATTGTTTACTTTGAAAGATGAACATAAACTTGAAAGCATCTTTCGTATCGAAGGTTGATATGATAAGGAGTCATCAAATTAAAAATTTATCAGAAAACCATAGTTTTTGAGGCAAACATTTTTGAAAAGTGGAACAAAATTGAGCATAAAAACTCACTAAGAAAATTTTCTCCAGCAATCTATATTCCGGTTAATACAAAGTCATCTTCTATCAAGATTTCTAAAGCCAGAAAAGTGTTCGTTTCCCATTCCCATTTTTTACGATCCGAATGACAGTACAACATGTATAGTATCAAGTTAAATCTTGTCTCTGAATATTCAATAATAAAATTAACAAATAATATTGTCTATCTCTTATAGTTAAAAAGACCAAATTTTTCATTTATTGGACGTGTACATTTCTCCACTTTCGCAGTGCTTGCATTTTACTATTTTTATAGATACTAAAGAGACTAAATAGATTGTATTAAACCAAACTAAGTGCATAGAGGAAACTAGTTGTGTGCATGCTTCATTTTTCGTGGATTTCTCAATTTTTTAATATAGTGTAGTTTTCATTTCATGTATATCAATCGTTAGGGTTTAAAAATCTTCTACAATTATACAATTTTTAGTAATGTCTATCTAATTAAAATATTACTATTAATGATATACCAAATAAAATAAAATCTTGAATAATCAAGATAGACATTACATTGATAATATCTAGTTCATTTAATCTGTATTTTTCAATTTTAGTAAGCCTATACCACATTTTAATACATTTTGTCTACTATACAGAATTTAAATCAATTATTAGCTTTTTGAAAGTAATTAATAAAACTAATTTTTGTCTTTATAATTCATACGATGTGATAGATTAATTAAGTTTTTCGATTATTTGGCAAAAATTCTACTAGAACGAACTGATTGTTTAAAGAGTATACATGAATAAATCTTATAAAAGATTTAATTATTTCAATATTGATGCAAATATTGTCTCCATTCTGTAGTCATACTGCTTTAAATTGCACGTAAGTAGTAGAATTAAAAATTTGTTTGTCTGTCATACTGTGAAAACAGCCTCGAGAAAAAGAATGAAACACAAAAAAAAACGAGTATAGGTATATATTGAATAAAACAGTATTGATCTGAATTACTCTCCTATTTATACAAATCTATTCAACATCATTGAAATAAAAGCATAGCAATTGAAAAAAAGAATAAATGGAGCAAAAAAGATAGAGAATAAGATATGGAAATGTGACGTCTACTGGCGCAAATAATATTCTATGCTACTTGTTATTTTTCGCTAGATTTGTGTCAGATTAATATGAAATTAGCAATTTTTTTATACAGAAATTATGTTAAATTTTTAGAGTTTAAAATAATATTAAACAAATTTTTTCATAAAGGTTCTCATACAATATTCATTCTAACTAAGTCTTATGTAAAGAGAAGGATAATTATGTAAAACTAATCTAGACATCATTGATTTCGGCCTATGAAAAAATTTTTCAATTAGTTAGAATTAAATTATCATATGTAAATTTTGTTGTACAAAATAAGTTTTTGTGATATCAAAGCTATCAAGAATACATACGATTTATCAATAGATTCATATTCATATAAGTAGTAATAGATTTATATATCACTAACAACGCAACTTTTTTACCTGAAAATTATTTGGCTAAATCAATATTTGCACATCAATGCATCTCATTTCATTGTATAACTATCGTTTTAGACATAATATTGATTCCTACCATATTTTTAAACATTATATATGAAAGCGACTATAGTAAACGAAAAATCAATTGAAAAAGTACAATATTTATTCAAATATTTTTTTTAACACAATTCACTTCAAACAATGCCTCAATTCATAAGGTGAAGAATGCAATCATATAGCCAAATGAAATTATACAAGCGAAAAAATAAATTGTTTTTATAGGTGTACAATGAAATTATTACCATTTACACGAACTCGTGGCCGTTTTATTTCTTCATTGTTTGCAGGCTTTTTGGGCAGTTTTATTTTTTATATTTTATTACAAATTTTTAATAATATTTCAGGTGTTATTAAAACTGTAAACATTGATTATCGTCGACGATCTGACTGTACATGTTCAAGACCTGAATTACCACGTTTATCTTCTCATCTATCATCTAATGAACAACAGCTATCATTTTGTAGTCATTATGCTACACGGCGAGGTCCTTATCAACGTATTATATCAATTAGTCTTTTTGGTCCAAAAGAAGTTGTAAAATTTGAACTTCATCGATCACTGTATTATCTTCAACTTCTCATCAAAGATGTTAATAAAATATATCCAGATCAATTTATATTGCGTATCTATCATGATAGTACAATTAATGTAACAGATGTTATTTGTCCAATTGAATGTAAACATTCAAATGTAGATTTTTGTAATATGAATCATAAGACGTTTATACCACCAAAAATCTGGCGTTTTTTACCTGCTGGCGATCCATTAGTTGATATTAGTAAGTTTAATATTCTAATAACAGATTGAAAATAAGTTTTTTTTATTGTAAATATTTCAAAATTATCTATTTATTTAGTGATGAGCCGTGATCTTGATTCAGCATTGACACAACGTGAACGTGCAGCTGTTAATGCATGGTTAGCTTCAAATAAATCATTTCATTCTATGCGTGATCATCCTAAACATCGTATACGTATGCTTGGTGGTATGTGGGGTTTTCGACCATCATCTAATCGAAATTTATCTCGTTCAATACTCAAGAAAATTCATAATGAAACATTAATTAAACGTTATGTTGGCCGTGCTGATCAATCTTTCCTTACTGATCATATTTGGCCATTTGCAAGATCAAGTATACTTACGCATGATAGTTTTTATTGTACAACTGGATTTGGAGATAAAACAGAACCATTTCCAACACAACGACCATCGGCTAATGAAACGAATTGTTTTGTAGGTTGTCTACGATCATGCTGTGGTCATGGAAAAATGCCATTTGGAGAATGTCCTAAAGAATGTCGTCCAAAAAATCATCCAGAATGGATTTATTGTTAAATTTTTTTATAATAAAAATAATTATTTAAAAAAATCAACTTTTTTTTTATCTGTCATATTTAAACATATGCATCCATCTATTGTAATGCAAAAGATGTCGTATTTAAAATTTAGTCTTTTAAATAAACGTTGTCAAGGAAGGTTTATTATCAATGGTTATATGAAGACAATTTCAATATAATTTTCAAATATTTTCTAACACATCAATACGACTATTAATTAATAAAATATGACCACACGTACTAGTTCTAAACAAGGGCGTCAAACAACTAAATCAAGTACAAAAACAACTATAAAAGATCAAACTAGAAATGAAAAACAACCAACAAATGTTGTAGAAATAGTTCCAGGCAAATTTAATGAAACAGATTGGTTATCATTATTAGAAAATGATGATACAGAAGATTTTATTGCTGATATATTTGAAAATATATGGACAGAAACATCAAAACAAATTCAACAGATATATATTCGAAAACAATTATTATCATTTACATTAATGATGACAGAAAATGCTCTATCTAATGTTATTCAAGTAAAGAAGAAAAAAGCATATTTGAAAATTCTTATAATTTACTATTATTTCTTTTTTTTTATTTTGCTATTTAGTGGGCATTTCTGGAAAGAGATGAACCAAAACCAATTTCGGGAAATTTTTGGATAGACAATTCAGGTATGAAATCAATAAATAGTTTGATTTTTCAACATATTTATTATTTGTGTTAGAACCTGTACCATGTACTATGGATAATTGGGGTGAAGGTGTTGTGCCTGCATGTCGAGAAGAACGTCCTCAAAGGTTTTTTTTTAAGTTTCTTATTCATCTTTCAATACTATCGATGATTTCTTTCATATTCAGTAATGTAGAATCACCATTATCAATTCCTGAACGTCCATCAACAGCTCCTGTTCATATTGTACCATCTGAAAATATTGATCGTATTCAACGTCCTTCAACAGGTTCATCAGTTACCAGTTCAATACATACATCTCGTTCAAGTACTCAAACAAAAAAACTTTCAAAAATTAACGAATCTACCAACATACATCAACAAGTAAAACAAGAACAATCGATTAAAACTGATACTAATGAATCTACATTAACTCAAAACGGGCCTTTAATTGAACAGAAACCTTACTATCATGATGTACTTGTTATTCATACACAGCCACCAAAAGTAATTAATTATAATATAACGGAAAACATTTTTTATTATTTGTTTTTTAAAAGCTTGAACCATTATCTGGTCTAATCTATCCATCACAAAAAGATATAAATAATTCATCTTTACATTCAACTCCAGTAACAGTACCTACAAAACAACGACGTAAAATTGCACCGAAAGCATCATCTCAACTTGGTTCTGATGCTGTAACATCAACAACAAATGTAACTGAAACAACAACTACCAAAAGTTATAAAAAAGCTGCGGATTCAAAAATATTTGATGACCAAAATATTGAAGAAGCTATTTCAAAAGCTCCTATTGCAACTCATTCAATGCTTAAAGTATAAATTTATATATAAAATCTTTTTTTTATTAATTCATTTTTTTTTTTTAAAATATAGAGTATCCTCAGTCGACCACCAGGATATCGAGAATTGGAACTTGATGATTATGGTAATGTTATTGCGATTGCTAAACTTGATCCAGATAAAATTGCACCAAGAAGGTTTTGATTAATTGAATTTATTTTTGTATTTTATGATTTTATGTCATTTATATAGTATTCATGTTAAATGTGATGTTGTTAAATCACGAAAATCTACGATTGAAATCCGTCCATCACCAGTTAAATCATCGCAACAAATCAAACATGATCGAAGTGAACCAAAATTTGCACCAGTTAAACTTGGTTTGTCTATTTAAATTTTTATTTGATTACATAAAGTAAAGGTTTTTTTTTCTTTTAATTTCTTATAGTACTTCCAGAACAATCAACTGATGTTGGTGATCTTATTCAACCAGTACCTGGTGTACTTTATGAAGATGCTCGATTGAAAAAAGGCGATCCTCGACGATATCAAGTAAATACTTCATTTATCTTTTCGTATGTTTCTATTGTATTTATTCATTTTTTGATAGACTGGTATGTCAAAATATACGAATTTCTATGATGAAAGCCGTCCATTGAGGCCTATTGGTCAACGCAATAACCTAGCTATATTACAGACCGCTAATGATTTATTACGTCAATCGAAAGATTATGATAAAGATGATGATAACGAACAAGATCCACAAATTCCTAAATTACATCGACTTGCTAGAATACCACCTATTATGTCTGGATCAAGTACAACATCAGCATAATACCTTTTTTCTTTCGTTGCGTAAATCAAGACTTTTTAATCAATTTTTTTTTTTCAATTAAATAAATCAGGTTTCTTTTTATTAATTATTAAAAACAATAGAAAGAATTAAACGAAATCTTTTTTTGATATATTGATTAATTTTTCAGTATTTCTATATTTTTTATCTGTAAGCCGTAAAAATAATATATAGGCCATAGCAACAAAAAATGAATAGTATCATTTCCCTCACAGCATGTATATGTTGGTTCTTTCTCTCTACTTTCTATTCTCCAGAACTACTGTTTCTATTGTAAGGATGATGATGATGATGATAATAGTTGTCTTGCGTGTGTGCGCCAGTCACTTGAAACACAAATGGCAACATTCTCCTACTCTTTCTTGACGTTATTGTACAATGCAGAAATGTCTCCTTCAAAAATCACCCCCTCCATCCATCCATTCCTCTTTTTTTTTGCCCATCCTTTTCCATATCTATTCTTTACGTCGCCATATCCGAGCGGCTGCTACTGCTGCTCATGGGTGATGTCAATCATCGTTGTGCAAATAACACGAAGAAACACGTACACATTATAACAAGAAAAAGAAAAAAGGACGAGCAAAAAAAGAAGGAGGGCTGTTGCTGTTGTTGTCTTTTTTAATATATCTATAAAGCGACACACATACTCGCACATCTCAAGCGATGCATGTACATCTCACACTTTTTGTCTTTTTCCCTCTCTCCCTCTTCTTCTCTCTTTTTCTGTTATATATGTGTTATCTCTAATAGTTGGTATCCGTCATCAACAAATGATGATGAGAGGCGAAGATGTTTATGGATGCATGCTCGGTCAAACCTTGAATGATGAAAGGAGTCAGAAGAGTAATTCAATCAACTGTAGTAAAAGAAAGAAAAGAAGATTACTGAAATGGATGGGACATTGATGGCATTTTTTTATATAATAAGAAAAAGTCAAGCAAATCAAAACAATGAATATATAATATACATTTTAATGGAAAAGCCTTTGAAATAGAAGAAAACAATTGTCTGACTGTTTTTTTCAATTCTATTAGATAATTTCTATTCTTATGATAAAATCATCATTAAGTATATTGTAATGCAGATGCCCACGTTCATTGGAGGTCACATTGGTATGATAGTGCATCCATATATACATTTGTATATCTTTAAGTTGCCTACGCAAATGAGATGAAAGGAATCATGCAGCTTCTTTCACACCCTCCCACTTATTCATCCATTTTATTTGGTAAGAGATGGGAATTCTGGTTGATGATTCGGCCATCACTCATTACTCCATTATATATTATATGCGCTACGTTAGTCATTGGTTCCTGTTTATAATGATAAGAACGAACGGTGATCTTGGTCGTCATCGTCATCATCATCATCATCGTTACAGCAACTGCTAAGAAGAAGGAAAATCCATTTTCTTCTCGCTCTTTCTCTCTTCCTCTCTCTCTCTCTCTGTTTCTTTCCATCATCTTCTTCTTATTCTTCTTCTTCCGTAGCACTCAAAGAGCGGACGTCGGTCTATCAAAAAAATGTTGATCGACTCGAATGTTTGTCATCTTATTTCAGAGAACGCATGGTTCGTACACATCTACATGCAGTTTAGGAAAGAAACAATCTTCCAAGGGGCGCACATATATATACACACACATCAAGGATCGCCTATATACGCTAGTGACGAAAGTCAGCGCAGTGATGTAATGACGTGCGCACGGAAGAGAATTGTGTGAGAGACAGAGACAGAAGAGAAAGGAAACAGAAAGAGAGAGAGAAGGGAATTGTACAAGCGACAGCTAGTATCAGCAAAAAAGAAAAGCACAAGATTATGCAAGTCACTCGAAGAGAACGGGAGAGATAGAAAAAGATCAGAAAATATCTTCTTGTTGTTGTTCTCATCACTACGCTAAAGATCGAGTACGTTTACACACATATATAGTCGACGTTTTTGCTTGATATTCGATACGGAAAATGTATCATCCTGGAGCGTTCCTATTCTACTAATATTATCACGAGTAGAGTATCATTATGAATATAACAACTACTACTATCATCATCACGTATGAATAAAAACAAGATCAATATACAAAAAGAAACAAACAAACAAATAAAAAGGTCATTCTATTTTGTTTTGTAAATTGAACTAATCAAGCTCCTTTCAATATGTATATATTCAATACAAAGACAAGTCGTTGTTCTTTATGTTATGCTCTTTTATTTACAAATACAACTACAACTACAACTAGTTCTACAATCGGTTATTCATCATCATCAAATAGACGATATGCTAGTCGTTGTTCGATATCTGCAATCGAACGATTAATTTCATCTTCAATTAAATTCGAACGATTATGGGGTCAAAATGAAAATGGTATAATTAATAATCGTTCGATTTGCTTTCGATGTTGTGATACAATACGACAAATAGAACAAATTCAAAATGATATTGAACGACTTAATAATGATAAACAAATACTCATAAATAAAATTGAACATAAACTTTCTAAACGTGCACTTATTTTACAAGGTCAACGACAACGAACAAATAATTTTCTTACTAATAATCAAGTACTTTTTAATTGATAAAATTTTTTTTTTTGTATATTGAAAATTTCTTTTTTCTAGCAACAAATCCTTTTATATGAAGATGATGATACTGAAGAAGGTGAAGAAAAGCCTCGAACAGTAATAACAACTAATGGACATGGACATTCATCACCTTTAATAATACCAACAACGACATTAGTCGGCGCTAAACGACGTAAATGTAGTGTAGCACATAAAAGAAATCTTGAAAATAAAGTAATAATTAATAATATTCAATTTATTTTTTATGTTTTGATACACATCTTCTTTAGATTATTGAATCATCATCTTCATCGCTCAATCATTCAAGACCATCAAGTAATTATATAATTTCATATCTATCAATAATCTCTCTTTTTTTTTCTTCATAATCATAAGGTTCTCCAATATCTCAACCACCAATAAAATTTTCTCCTAGTCTTATCTTTGATGCACATTCACCAAAACAACATCGATCAAATTTATTTTCATCTACTATTAATGGTCATGATTTATCAAATTTATCATTTGGTTCTACATTTAAACCTTTAGCTTTATCAAATACATCATCAGCAACAACACCACCATTTCTTGATCCAACAACAGGTGCATTAATTGCAATTGTTTCAAATCCACATCATGCTGCATTACTTGCTCAACAACATCAACAAATTCTTAAATCATCTTCAATATCTCCATCATCAACAAATACAATTGATGAACATGAAATAATTCCTATTAAACAAAATCAACATCCAAAAAAGTTTCCATGCCTTTTATGTGGACGTGATTTTTCAAATAAATCAAATTTAAATCGTCATCACAGTATTGTTCATGTTGCTATACGAAATTTTGAATGTGCTCGTTGTCCAAAAAAATTTAAATTACGACAAGGTCTTAAAACACATATGCAACGTTGTCATGGTGTTAATACAGATGAACCAACATTTGTTTTACAAAAACATCATTTACATAATTATCATCATCGTCATCCTTCTTCATCATCATCATCATTTATTGCTCAAACGAATAAATAAACCTAGGTGCTACTGTTTTCTTTTTATAGTTGTTCGTTGAGTTGTTTTTTCTGTTTTATTACTTATTATTTGTTATTTATTCAACAGAAATAAATTTTACTCTAATTTTATCTAATAAATCATGTTTTATCAGTATATATTATTATTTATTATGTGCTAAGCGAATAAAGGAAAAAAAAAAGAAATTTATGAAATAGTTAGATATATTTACAAGAGAAAAAGACGATATTTCTCAATCTACAGAAATAAAATAATGGTTAAAAAAACAATGAAAAACTAGATTAATTAGAAATTTCTTCATCTACTTTGATATTCATTATTGTTTGTTATGCTTTTCTTTGTAATTCAATCGCATAACTAAAGTATCCGTTCTGATTTTATGCCATACTTTATGTTATGAAGTTTATTATATATTGTATGATGGCAATTCATCTATTATACTACTTATTATGGTATCTTCTAGAAAAGGTCATGCATACACGAAGTGATGATAGCATGCAATGAGTTCTTTTAAAAGAATGACGTGAAGAAGTAATACTAATGTATAAAAAAAATGTTACTAATTCTGACCTATATTTGCATTATTTTGAAGTTATGGTTAAAATATCTTCATTTCCATCGATATACTTTTTTAAATAATGAAAAAGATTCATTATTTATGTCATAATTATCTATCACTTATAAAATAATATTCATTTATCCTAAAGCAAACTGAAACATTTATAATCTAAATTAAAGTATCTAATCATTTGAACAGTTGCAGTAGTTCATTGTGTAGTGGTCTCAATAAAATTTTACTTGAATTTAATGATCTGTCTATTGTTCAGATAATATAATCAAATATGTAAGTAAAGTTAGCAGTACATTCGAATCTTTTGAAAAAATATTCATTCTTAGACTTATGCCAGATGGAACATCATATATATCATTGACTGCATAAGTTACAAATTTTTTTATGGAACCAAACAACTACAAAATTCGAAAGATTACTTTTAAAAAACTGTTTGTACTAAAAAAAAAAAAGAATTAGTATTTCTCCACAATACTCGCTACAAGTGCTATGCCACATACGATTGGATGAGAACTATCGAGTAGTATTAACAGAAAGCTGAATCACCAGTTCAAATTTCTTACATATTGCAGTTAAATTTCAGGTAGATTTCGATTGAGACGTTGCATATCAAGGACTCTGCTGAACAAAAATGTTAAGTCTAGCCTCACATCAGACAGAATGAAAACTTGACAGCGGATGCTGAAGCAAAAAAAGAAGTGATTTTGACGCTGGAGTGAAAGAAGAAGAAAGGGTACCGCCAGTTGAATGAAAAACAAGTAGTGAGATCGCGGACTTTATGAAAATAGGACTACCAGTGACTGTTGATTTCAAAGTAAAAAGAAGCATGGTAGAGGAAATGAAAAGACGACAGCGCAGTCGTCTTATAAATGAGAGATGTATGAACGGCGTTGTGTAATTGATAAACATATTTGAAAGTGACTCAAATACGTGAAGTTCTGACTCCATAATAGAAAAGTATTCGTGGAATGAATGAGCATTCGAACATTGAAAATACATTGAAAAATTTTATTTTTCTCTCGATATAGTGATTTTTAAGTATGAGATGTTTTTAGATACAAGTGCGTAGTAGTCGTATGATACTTTAATCCACATTCGTTGGCAATCTATGATACATGTGTTTTATCATCTTGTCAAAGACCTATGCTGTTGGCTAAAATAATGCAGCGAGTTGCAACCGGCACTCATTCAGTTGAAAAATATTTAATGAGTTTCATTTGATGTCACGCTGTATATCAATCATTGGAAGCAACAATACATGCATTCAATAAGACATAGATGAAAAGCACGAAATTGGTGTCCAAATTTATCGATTCCGTCAACTCAAACAGCATATTCAAGCAAAATATTGGAGATGTATGCAACTTTTATTGAAATAGGTACTTTCACTAAAACACAATGTAGCAGAAAAAGTTCTATATAACGTTATATTTAAATATCAAAATGTTTCTATAAAACGTTGTTGTACATTCGATTGGTATATCCTCTTGATCTTTGACTACAGCGCTTTAAAAGCTACGATAAAAAACAAGTTGAAAGATATGCATTTGACAATATATATGATGTTCTACCTAGCACAACCAATGTATTTTCTGGCACATGTCCATATGAGCGAATATTTTTCTAGAAACTCGAAGGTGCTGCTACCTTTACCGACATAGGTAAATCTGTGATTTCAAATAGCATCAAACATACGTTTTATGTCAGATAAAAGCGTATCAATAATGAGATTGATCAATACTAAGCAGTAAGCGATATGTCAATTTGTTAATGCCGAATTCATGAAATCTGATTTAAAATGATAATCATCACAGAATACTTTTGATCTTTTAGGATTTGATGAATATATTCAATAACTAATGCAATGACTATTAGCTAACTTCATCACACGAATTCACACATATAAGAATTTCAAACAACTTAATGATTGTTTCCATATTTTGTCAAATATTCTGCAATGTGTTTTTTTTGATAGTTTCTTCATTGTAGTGTTATTGTTCCATATCTGACAACATATTTTAGCAACTTCAGTTTTGATTATCGTTTCAATCTTTCTAAGTCAAATATCGAGTACATCAAGCCACTTATCATTTTGAATTAGATCTGCTTTGTAATGCCTCATTAAAGTAGTTCCTTATGTCAATGAGGTATAAATATCTAGAAATTTTCTGAATTTTATATTATAAAACGTTGTTATAATTCTTATTAGTTAATACTGAAGAGTTCAATTTTTAATAAGCTTATATTTGATCTATAACATTTATTATGGATACTATTTGAAATCGCCGCATTCCTGTTCTCAGGAAAATATTTTTACACACTATGTACAATATAACTAAAATATATTTTAATTTTTAGTTCATATACGTAATTTCCATGTTTTAAAAAGACTCGTATAGTATTTAAAATGATTGCGATAAGACAGTAACCCAAAAATTCTATCAAAATTTTGCTGTCTGTGGAACCGATATCCCAACATTACACAACAAACATTCATTTTTTTTAGACTATATGACACTTTCAATACTCTCATGTATTCTTGATGTTTGTTAAAAATTTCGCTCAATTAGAAATGAAAAACCATAATAAGGCGAAGAATTTTTCAAGATAAATTTTATGCAATATTCTGATCACATATTTCAAGAAGGATAGGATTCAGTATTTCAATTGTAACTAATTAATTTTTATACACCTATATTATAGACAATTTAATATGAAATAAAACTGTAAAAATCTCATACTAATCACTGGGATGGTTAAAGAAATATCCATGTTTTATTTTCAATTAGACTTTCGGGATATTCTGTCATTTGGCGTAAAACATTATCATAATTATTCATTGTTGTAATATGTAACAAGTCTTCATAAATAATTTATAGCTAGAAACGATTTCAACAACTAACTAATCTGATCTTTTCGACCGATTGGTATATTTTATATTGAAAAGATTGCATAAGACACTTACATATAATAATTAATGAATATATTTATGTGAAAGTTTTTTTGTTATTGTGAAAATAATAATATATAGGAACTAAATAAACCAATATTTTATTGTTAAAAGAATACCTTTGGGAAATCAGATGAACTGACGAATCAAATTGAAAAAAAACAACATATCATATCTAAGTTTTCAAGGATTATATTTACCCAAATAAACATATAAAAGATCTATATTCTCATAAGACAATAACAATCAGGGTATCATGGATACAATATGAGATTGAAAATGATATTGTTTCTTTATTAATTTACATTTAGCAAAAATATAAATATTCTTATTCTTTGTGCTTTTTTTAGAATACTATATTTAAAAGTTATAAACTTTTTTTATGCTTTCATCAAATATTATAAGATAAAAATAGAAAATCCACATATTTTTAAAATATTTACCATTCTGTTTATTATCAACATATAGTTGTTTGATAATTCAACTAATGTTTTCAATAAAAATATCTTATCTACTTTATTTCCATAGAAAATTGTTTTATTATATAGATAGCTAAATATATTATCAATAACCTTTTGGTATCTTTGTCATATGGAAATACTAAAAAGAAAATTACCATGAAAATAAACAATAATACAAATGAAAGTAATCCTATAAAAGTCTTTCTATCAATTAAATTAATTGTTAATTGTGTATATAGAATTCTTGTCAAATATCTTTGCCTGAGAATCTATCGGATTAAAAGTTTATAATAATCCTCTTTTGATTATCTTATTTCTAGTAATCATGATATTCTATTAATCACATTCTTTATTAAATATATCAAAAAATATTTGATATTTGATAGATTGACATGAGATATATCCGTTTTGAGTTTTTTTTTATCTTAATATGAGACACTAATCTAATAAAATAAAATTCTTTTTTTTCTATATATTTGATTTTCCAAGTATATCTTTATTAAAATCAAATTGACACATTTTGTTTTTTAGTTAAAATTTTTTTTCTGATATAATAACAACAAAATAAAATTTCGAAAAATCTTCCACACAAACATATTCTGCATACGTCATCTATAGTGCAAAAAAGAAATGAAGAACTCTGCAACGAACTTTTGAAAAAAAAGAAAGAACCTGAAAGAACAAAGAGGAGACAAAAAAAAAATAGCTTGTCGCATTTCATTATACAAAGAGAGAAAATGTGTTTTTTTTTTCTTTTTTTTTTCTTTCGATTATTTCAATGTTAAAAAGAAGAAATAAAAATAATCATTTAGTCGATCACTGTTGTACAGCTACATACATACATAGATCTATATCGTTGCATTATACCATAGATAAGACAGACAACATGTCATTGCATATAGATAAAAATACACTCAGAAGAAAAACGAAAAAGAAAAAGAAACATATAATACACACATACAGATACAAACGACCGACTGCCAGTGAGAGAAAAAAAAAAAAGAAAAATTATGTTAAAAAAAAATACACATACAGAAAACTGGTGTGCAGCAATGCGTAGCTACGAACCGGAAGATTGCATAGAAAAAAAACGACAAAATACTGTTATTGATCTTGTTTATGTATATATATATATATATATATATGCGTTGCGATATTTGTTGCTGTTCATTATGAGTACCTTTTTTTGTAGTTTTTGTAGAAGTTTTTTTTGTTTAATAAATAAGAGAAGCGAAAAAATGAAATGACAGAGAAAAAGATAAAACACAGATTAATGAGTAATTAGAATTCCACCAATTTCAGAAGCAATTCTATATTTAAGAAAAAATTTTTATATAACTATAATAAAAATATTTATATCTACCTTGAGTGAATTAAAAATTCAGCTAATTGTATTTGTTCAGGTGTACCAGATATAGTAACATGTCTATCCTGTGAACCTTCATCTAAATCAGCTATTTTGATGTTAGCTCCAGATGCTTGTCTAAAATAAGTATTAACAGATGATAATAATAAAGTAAAAGAAAATGAATTCCACCTGATCTCAGAAATCTTTTGTCCACCTCGACCGATAATACAACCAATGAGATCATTAGCAATAGTAATCTCACGTTGTGTCTGTAAAGTGGCACGATTTGGTGGAAGACCATTTGTCATTAAAGGTGCTATAAAATAATAATAAAAATAAATTAAATGTCTTTACAATTATGTATCATATGTTTTGTTAGAGACCATATTTTCTCTTTTTCTTTTGTTTTTTTTTAAAACATTATCAGATCATTAGACAAAAAAAGAATAGAACATCAGTTTGAGAATATAACTCTTTTGTTGTCTTTGATATTCGTTGTAAGAAATAAAAATCATTAGAAATAGAAAAAGAAAGAATCACAATCAATCGACTCACCAGCTGATACCGGCACACCCGGTGCAAGAGGAGCCAATGGACCAAATGCATTTAACTATAATATATCAAAGAAAAAAGATATAATTTCTTTATATTTAACAACATTTATCTTACTTCATTTGGTGGTAAGGGAATTGCAAATTGACCTTGGACTTGATAAGCTTGTCCATTAGCAAAAATAATAGGTGCATGCACGGGTGATATCATCATTTTAGGTCGATATGGGATTGTTTCACCTTTGGGTGGCGACTGCTAAATTATATATATTAATGATACATATATTAAATAAATCATTTTTTATACTTCAAGCATAATCTGGCATATCTGTCGGAAACATGATTCAATTGAATCAAGTTTTCCTGATATAGTTACAGCGCGTTCTGTTGATGTTGGTAACATTTCTGATGCAACTTGTACAGATGCACCTGTTGTCTATAAATGTATGAAAAATAAAATAAAAATTTTTTTATATTAAAAATAATAAAAACAAAACAAACTTCTCGAATTTCTTTTATTTTTGCACCACCTTTACCAATTATTGAACCACATTGACTTGCTGGTACAACAAGTCGTAATGTAATTGGAGGAATAGTTGTACATGTTTGTTTTAAATCCTAGATTAACAAACATATAATTTTGAGAAGATTTTTAAGAAATCAATTATACATCTTCAAATTTTTGACAGATCATGCCAAATGCTTTTGATAATGTTTCTATCGTACCAACCATTGTAACAATACGTTCGGGTGTTGTTCCATCACTAATATTAATACGAGCACCACTCTAAAATATATAAATCATAAATTCAATTAGTTTTTTTTTTTTAGATTAAGATATTTACTTCTTCTCGAATTGCTTTTATATTGTCACCACGTTTGCCAATGATGCTACCGACTTCCTAAAAATTAATGATGAAGGAAATAATAAAATCTAATAAAAAATTAAAGAAAACTTACTTTTCCTTGCATAAGTAATCGAATAGTAAGAAAATGATCAGGTTCACCTGGTGATTTGCTATGATTTTGTTGTTGTTGAATATTATTAATATTTTGTGGATTTGTTGTAGTTAATTGAACGACTTGATGATGTGTTGCATTATCCATCATCATGATTTTGCTTTTCTGTAATATTGATTATAATAGGGACAAATATCGTTGGTGAAAATCAAGGGCAGGTAGGTCGTGAAAAATGTGTAAAGACGAAGGGAGAAGGGTACCTAGAAAAGAAAAATAAAAATGATTATTAAATTTGTGCACTGTCTTTATTGGTAATAATGCTTTGTCTTCAATCTATTTCTTTCGAGTACGGATTTTGCAGCAATGAAGAGTCTTGATTTTCTTTTTTTTTTTTTTTATGTCGGGTACCCTTCTCTCTTTTCCGGATGTAGTGGCGTCAGAGAAAAATCGAAGCGAGCTGTTGGCACTCATCACCAACCGTCCCGTTTGCCTTTTCTAGTAATTGCTCTCGTTCTCTTTCTCTTCCAATAGCGTTATATTTTTATTGAAAAACTCAAGAGAGAGAGAGCCATCAATATTTTACTATCGGTACCCGTTGTTGTCTCTCTCTCTCTCCTTCTCTCTCTCCCTTTGTTGCATTAATAATTCATTACAACATGATCGGTGAACGATTAATTCTTTTTCTGTGCGGAAAAGCGATTTCTCTCTTTCTCATTTCCTTCTGCTTGCCTGTCTATCTTATAATCACCACACGATTCTATTATCATTCTTTCAAGAATTCTCGGTCGTC
The DNA here is from genome assembly GCA_022393335.1 of Macrotrachela quadricornifera. Classification (NCBI taxonomy): domain Eukaryota; kingdom Metazoa; phylum Rotifera; class Eurotatoria; order Philodinida; family Philodinidae; genus Macrotrachela; species Macrotrachela quadricornifera. The sequence goes on along the minus strand of JAJEKB010025074.1, from coordinate 42,545 downwards.
TTGACAGTACCATTTATCGAGCCCACGAATGTGTACCAGGGAAAGAAAGAGACAAAGAGGAAATCTGTAATGAATTATCTCTCTTTTTCTTATTCTCAGTTATTTTCTCTTGAAGAGATGTGCTCTTATACTCATGCAACATGTGTTTAGTTGTCGACATCAACAAACAGATAAAACAGAGAAATGGTCGTGTCACAGAAAATCTCAAGTGACCAGATTTCAACACCACCCATCGAAGTAGAACGATAAAAAAGGAAGGACTACTTGTCAATAGTCAGTGTGTATATATATCCACGCGAACATTGACTAAAGTAGTTGGTAAACATAATTTATACTTAAAACGATGTGGAACACTTCTTATTGTATAAGTTATTGTGTGTTTGACATTAACAAATATTTAAAAGTGTTTTTCTACTACTTTTCTTCTGATAACGAAGAAAATTAGTTCCTCAAAACGATTATTATTTGTGCTTTCATCATCATCATTGTCAGCTTTTACTGTACCATTTCGACACCCACATATTACTTCTAATTGACAAAAACATACATTACAGTAAATTTAGCTATTCGAGTCATCTGTTCTTGGTTGAGAAAACATATGCACTCTTTGGCATTATTTACTTATATAATAATAAAATAAAAACAGAAAATAATTTTCTTTACTCTCTAAGTGATCATTCATTTGTTAGGTTTTTTTTCTATTTTATTCGAAGGAAAAAAAATAGATCTCAATCAAAACGAGTATGTCGTGTGGCAGGTAGATGTATATGACTGGAAAAGAATGTTTAGTGACCTCAATTAGTCGATTGCGTGACCAAAGAACATGTGTATCGTTCGAAGAATGTATGTGCGTGATGTCAATTAGAATACAGCAGTTCACTGTAATACGCAAAAAAAAATACTATATATGAATATCTATATTTATGAAACTCGATAAAGAACAGATTTACAGTAAACTAAATACAGACTATTTTAAATTGATAAAACTCCAATGTCAATTGAATAGAAACATATATTTAATTTATATGATTTTTCTTTTATTTTTTGACGAAAAAAAGAAATACTAGTCAATGTCAATAGCAATCTGTTGTATTTTACTTACGTTGTTGTTCTTTTTGCGCAAACGTTTAGCATTAGCACGAGGTTCTAAAAAAATCTTTTCTCTTTCTATCTTATATATTTTTTTTCTTGTATTCTCTTCCCTATCATTATAATGAAAATAGTCTTCTTCTTTTTTGACTTCATACTCATCATCTTTTCTGCTACTCTAGATGTGTCGTGCATTTGACACACACATACACATATCCGATGTTGTGAACGCTAAAAAAAAACTCTCAACAGATACTAATCTCTTTTCTTTTCTTTTCTCGTTCTCCCTTTTTCTCTTTGTCTGACGATCAAACAAGAGACGTTCGGGAACTGCGGATGAGCAGTATAGTAGTTGCCACTACTTCTACTAGTCAATAACTGATGAGAACGAAGAGAATTGTCTTCCTTGTAACTACTGTCGCATCAGCATTAGAACACTAAAATCAACGATGCTCAAAGAATATAATGAGATTATATATGACGACAAGAAGATGAATGTTCATTCTCAAAGTATAATGAGAGACTTAAACTATCTAACATACAATTTCTAATAAATATATACTACACTAGTACTAGTACATTTTCTATATGAAAAGCCTACGCATATAGACAGGAAACAATCTTAGAGCAAACACTTTTTTTCAAAAATGTAGTTTCCTGCATCGTAGATGATGGATGAGAAGGATAATCGTGCACCCACGCATCTCGGCAACGTGTTCCGACCATAATTGGATTGAGAGCATCATTTATTTCTTTTATTTATGATGTAATATGAACATAAATAGTTCATTACCTGTACAAGACAAAATAAATATAAGAATAGAAAATATTAGTCGAAGTTAAAATCTGAAAAAAAAGAGACTACTAGATTATTATTGAATACAAAAATAAAAAAGAAGGAGCAGCTGAAAAAGAAAAAAACGAGGCGAGCAGAGAGTGAGACGATTTGGACCGTTAATCAACATCTCATCTCTTTCTTCGTCTTCTTATTCTTCTTCATTCTCTTCATTCTTATTTTGTCTTACTATTACCACTACTGGGGCTGCTCTCTCTCTATTGTCAGAACGATTTTCACCCCAACATGCACGCATGCGCCGTTGTTCGCGCAAGCAAAAGAAATTATCTTGATACGATCACCATTGACGAAATAAGGCAAAGGCGAGAACTGCTTGTTCCAGCAGAACTAATTGATGTGTATGTGTATATGTATGTCTCGGGTTTAAATCTCATCTGCATACATCTATTTCCTAAGAAACAAAGAAAAAACTGACAAGACAACTATTATATGTCTAAATTTATTTTAATATTCATTCTCTTTTTTTCATCAAATATATAAAATTTGTCATAATTGTTATGATATTTATAGACTAGTTAACAATCCCTTCAAGCATACACATTCATATAGAATGAATAGAAATAGAAGAATGTAATTCTTGATGAAGCATTTAACTGTGAACATACAAAAGAAGGATGATGATAGTTTTACGCAAAGAAAAAAATGTCAAGTTTACTTTCATCAAAAATAGAGTGTATAAAATCACGAAAATAAGAAAGTTTTATCTTGTGTGTAAAATGAATGAAGAATGACAAATGAAAATTGATTGTGTAGATGACTGGTTGACCGTTAATTACGATTAGAGCAATGAGATTTTATGTGCAAATATACACAATCGACAATTGTCTCAGTATTCTCTATATGGTTATTGACGCCGATCGAATTAGCACATGCTGTTGAAGGGCGGGCAGACAGAAGCACACAAACAACAAACTTAACATTTCTACCCAGAAGGAGAGATATTTAATGAATGTACTGAATGAATTGCTCCAACTGACATATTTTGTTGTTTTAACATATATTTCTATATAGAATACAAATATATCAGCATCGATCTACCTCTTATCCAGCCGACAACCTTAATGTGATATTCGACACATCTGTTTAGAAAATGGCTATCATACACATAGAAGTTGTTCAATTATACTTACTAAGAATGGGTGAATGAGAAGACAATCGATGCCAAATCTCAGTAGAATCGTGAATTTACAAATGTTTGCTGATAGAAAATAACAAATTGTTTTTTCTCTTTGTCTCGTGGTTCTTTTTAGTATCAACAACGTGGATGAGTATTAGTATAAGGGTTGTTTGTTATTGTCGTCTTCGTCGTTGTCGTACAGCAAGAGAGAAACTCATCGGTATTAATGTATATTCGATGGCATAGGCAATGTGCGCAATACTTATAGTGGAAAGAACGAGAGAAAAAAAAAAGGAAGAAACTGAAAAAAATAGACTCGTCGTTGCTGCTGCTAATATTTTGTTGCTCGATAGTAACGCGGGATTTTCTCTATTGCGTTCGCTCTTGCATACTGTTACAGAAACGATCATCCAACAGCCGAAAGAGAAAAATGTTCGTCGAACAAAAGAAGAAACTAGCATAACGTAGATTTTCGTGATAGTTTCCTCGTTTTCCTCTCTATCCTATGCCATCGTTCTCGTTATGTTGTCGTCCCATTCTATCATAAGAACAACGACAGATCATCTGGATATGTATGAGTGTATATATATATATATATATTTATTATATATATATATATGTTTGCTCGAAGAGTCTATAGCTGGGTGGGTGGATAGAACGACAATTTGACAGGACGAGACGCTCGTTGATGCTCATCTTTCTTTTTCATCTATCTATCCATCTATCAATCTATTTCTCGTTTGCAATATTGAAATAATAAAGTAACTAAATAAACGCATTTAGTTATTGAGTAATTCATAAGAAGAACACATTTACATTTAAAACACTCGACATAAAGATCTGTTTCCTAATAAAACGTATCTCGTGTCACGAGTACTTATCCATACACCCACACACACTTAAAATAGACGAAGAAAAGACATGTAAAAAAAAAAGAGAAATGAAGTATATACAAAGATAAACTAATCATTTTCGACTGTCAACTTGTAAGGACATTCACCGAAGAAATAATGAGGATTCCTCTTTAGAGAACTGATTTATTAGAATACATTAAGATTTACGATTGTTGAGACTCTCTTGAAATGTCGTGATATGTATTTAATTGATTGAGTCAATCGAGGGTGGCGACTCTCGAGTGTATGTATGTTATGTCATTTATCATCATAGAATGGCAACGATTAGAAACAAGGAGTAAAAGAACAAACGGCATTTCATCGATCATTGGCAAATGAGACAAGAAACTGATTTAACCTTGTTGGGCTTAGAGCTAAAAACAACATCAGCATTAGAAAGAGAAAAATGGAACATAGTTGTTTAGTGTCGAACGGTCTCTCGCTCTCTCTCTCTTCTTTCTCCCTCGTTTTCTTTCAAAGACGCAATTCTTGAAAATATCAACCAATGATGATAGATTATCAAATTGGTGTGACGAAGATCTATATATAAACATTATACTGCTGTATTTGGTCTAAAACAAAAGATGATATTATGCAGATAAATGCATAAACTAGTATCAACAAAACACAAAGATGCTCTTTGTCACGTTATTTAGTATATACATTTAGAAATACAACATAAAAAGATCATTTTTCATTTATTTCAATAATTGATTTCTATACTCTATAATAAAAATGCATCAAATATTCTCATTGTTTTTTATTTATAAATATAAAATCTATCAGTACAAATCTATTTTTGATCTAATATATTTAAGAAAAGAATGAAAAGGTTTTTTTTTGTTAAAAGACATTTGATAAATCAAGTGGAAAACTAATTCAATTCAATAAATAAAAGTTAATTAAATTGTCAAAAAAGATTAAATAGATCATTTTTCATCTTTGTTATTTACCTGTTACTGATCAAATTCAATAAAGAAAAAATAATCCTTAAAAGAATCTTTTGATTATGTTAAACTACATCGTTCGTTTCTTAACTTAGTTGTTAAAATAAATTTATAAATAATTTTAAAAATAACATTATCTTCTTCGCCATTTTTCCCTTCATCTATAAAACATACTAAATATTTCATTTTTTTTTGATTATCATATATTATTGTAAATATCATTATATCTTGTACTAACTATCTCTCTTTATTAAAATACTCACTCGTCGACAATATCGTGATGTTCAATTATAAAAAAAGAAGGATTGTAGAGCGGATGAATAATGCATGTTCCGTTTCGATTTCTTTAAGATGATGTTATGTTTCTTTTTTTCTGACAATATTCTAACGTCACTGCGCACACATATAGAGAACTGCTACCCCCTGTGCTGCCACTGTGTTTCAATTATTAGGCATGTCGACTGTGTGAGAATAAATATAAAGGTGTACCATACATACATATCAAATTAGCTTTCCAGATGCCCATTATAGACTATTCTAAGACGACGAATATGTCTATAAATCTCATAGATCTTTGTCTATTATTGTCTGGAATATATACATCAACATCGCAAAAAAAAGAATATTTAGTTAGAACGAAAAAAGGCCATATTGCTAAAATGGATTTCTTTTTTTATTCTTCTCATTTAGTTAGCTGATGAAGAAGGTCAAATCGATCATTATCAATGTGTTGTTGATATTATTATCGTCATCATTTCCGATCCATGTATGTATATATTGTGAAATAGAGACGACATATATACCCGCTGTTCGAATATCAATAATCAAAAAATGACATTGTAATAAATAATATGTATGATCTAGTAAATGACATCTTAACATTATTAAAATTTAATTCAACAGAAATAATTATATTTATTATCTTGCCCTGTAAAATAAATGTCATAATATCCTTTACAGCAGATCTTGTTTATCTGTTATTAATCTAAGTAATAACAAGAAAAGAATCGGAAAAGAAATGGACAGATACTTTCCCTCTTGAGATTTCAATACTAACAGAAAAATAAAAGATAACAATGTTTCACTAATCAATATCTTCTACCGATGTATATATATTTATTATCAAAAAAAATCAATTAACAAGTAATTACATATGATACAAATATATATTAAACAATTATAATAGTATTAAAAATCTTGAAATTCTTTTTCATATAAACATATTGATGATTTTGGAATAATAAAATCTTTTTTTTCTTCAAAATATTCAAATTCATGACCTTTAATTATTTGTGGTTTATATTCTGAATGAAGTTTTTTTTCATATAATGATAACCAATTTATTCTTTGAAAATATATATGATTTTTTATATCTTGTGCACCATTAGCTAAACACCCAAATCGTTTTGTTATATCATTTTGTAATAATTGACGTATTAATGATTTAAGATCTTCTTTAAAATATTTTGGAAATTTATATTCTATAAAAGGAAAAAAAAATAAAATAATTTCTTTTATTTTTTAATTCTAATACCACTACGTAAAATTAATGAATAAAGAGCAGTATGATCTGTTGCATAGAATGGTGAAAAACCTGCATTTAATTCATACATAAATATACCTAAACACCACCAATCAACACCTTTACCTGAATAATTAATAAAAATAACTGAATATAATTATAGAATTTTTATATAAAATATATCTTACCATAACCTTTGTTAGACAAAATTTCAGGAGCTAAATATTGTGCTGTACCACAAAGTGTATATGTTCGTCCTGGAACTATTTTAGCAAAACCAAAATCTGTTAATTTTATATAACCACTATCAGTAATTAGGCAATTTTCTAAATCAATATAATCGATACTGATAAATTTTTAAATTATAAGATAATACTAACCAGGTTTTAAATCTCTATGACTGAAATAAAACAGAAAAAAAACGAAAAGAATATTTATGAATTATAACGGATTTGTTTTATTTCTTTCTTACCAAATATCAAGATATTGCAAATATTCAAATGCAAGTGTTATTTGAGCAGCATAAAAACAAGCAAGACTTTCAGAAAATCGTTTGTTTGGTTGTTTTCGCATATGATGAAACATCTATAATTAAGATCTATTAAATCATTTTTAATTTGAAAATCGATTTTTCATCGATTAAAATAAATTCTATATCGCTGTTTCTCAATTAAGAATAGTTTTATTCATATTAATTAATAAATTACAAAAAGTATCAATCATGACAATAAAAAAAAATCTTTTTAATAGATTCTATTTCATAAATCTATCAAAAAACTATGATAGTTCTATGGATGACTTCGTATTGAACGTATTCCGGATATATTAAGATTCTTTATTATTTTGTCTTATATAGATGAAAAGATTTCCTGATGGAACACTCTTTTAGAATTACAGAGAAAAAAAAAGATCATTCTATTTGATATAAAAGAAATTCTATTTTTTTGTTATCAAATTATTGATCTAGAAAATATTTTGATTTCAATAGAACCGGAATAAATTATTTTGCTTGAATAAAAAACAAAAAAAAATAAATAAATAAGATAAAAACCTCTCCACCATTAATAAATTCTAAACATATATATAAATTAGCATTATCTTTAAATTTAAATAATAAATCAACAATAAATGGACAATGTATAGATCTTAATAGATGACATTCATTAATAACATGTTGAATTTGTTTTAATTTAACAATATGTTGTTTTTCAAGAATTTTCATAGCTATTTGTTTTTTATCATGTATAGCAAGTAAAACGATACCAAAACTACCACTACCAATACGTCGTTGAATAAGAAAATCATTTAATAAAGCATTATCAATATATTTATGATTATATTTTTCATTAAAATAATTTTTTTCATTTAATAAATAATTTTTTAATATCGTATGAGATGTTGTAATTGTTGGTGGATCATATATTATTGTTGATTTAAGACTTAATTGACTATATGGTGATATTAAACCAGATGAGTTTGATAAAGATTTTAAATGAGATGTTGAGGAAAATTTTTGTGATGATTCAACTTTATAAATAAAAATAAAAAATGATTTTAAAATATTTTTTATTTAAGAACTAACCAGACATTAGTGAATTTATCATACGTCCAACAAACATTGATTGATCTATCAAGACTAAATCATAAGAAAATTCTAATATAAAAAATAAGCGCCTTTTATTTTATTTTTAGATAGTTTTTAATATTATTATTATTTATACAAATATATGTATAATTATAATTTTCAAGTAAAAAGCTTGTCAGTACAGCCCCTTTGGGGCTAAAATATAGAACTCACATATTTTCTTCAACTTAATTATTATAATATAAAATACTAGAAGTGAATTATATCTAATAAATGAAATGAGCGTGTCTGTAATGGGGGACGTCTGTAAGAAGAGAGCCGGAAAACTTCGACTTAAAATTTACACTCACATTTTTATGCTCGAGTTTCACAAAACAAAGTTATATTATGTGAGACATTTCTTTATTTGTTTAATAAGAAATATATGAAAACAAGTTGTTTTATCTTTTTGATATAAATAATTCTATTGTAACAATTGCTTAAAAATTATACTTGATATAAAATAAGGTATTTATTATTAAATTGAATTATCTTTGAATAGATTTATTTTTTAATAGAAAAAAAGCAGAGTCAGTTTAAAACAAATAAGATTTTCCTAAAAGACTAATCATGTTTTCCGATCGTCTATGTATAAAATAGTTTCAAAAGTACTCTTAATTGTGTATTTTTCTTTTATTTTTTCTTCGTTTATAGAAAGCTTTTTTTTTATATGATAAAATCCTTTTGCCTATACACATATTGAGCTGTTTGACTCGGAACTGAGCCGAATTAAATATAATAATAAGCGAATGAACAAAAGAGAATTTTTTTGGAAGAAGAAATAAAAATGCACTGACTAAATACTAATGGAATAATAAAAGAGAAGAGAAAACGAGAAATCTAAATGAAGTTGAAAGCAAATCAAATGAAATCAATCCATACATATTGTCAAATGATATTTTATTTTCTTTATTATTATCATCTATCATTTACTATTTCAACTTAAAATAAGATATTCAATGGTTCTTTTATTTATATATTTAACAAATAAAAATAGATATTAAAACAAAATGTGTGATTAATTTCTTATAAAATATTTTTTAGATTATATTTAGAGATGAAAATACTCTCCATTCTATTCATATTTGCCAGTTTAGGAATGGTGCTCATATTAAAAGCTGCATATACAGGTAAAATGACTCTATATTTCTTTTTATAATTTATATTTAACAATCAAACTTAGATGCAGCAGCATTAGTTGATGAAAAATCATCAATGATTGACAGTAATATTGTTGATGAAAATGATGCATCATTACCAAATAAAAAAGATCCAGGTACAATAAAAGTACAACATATCGTCCCACCACCCCATCGTCGTCATCATCTTAAATTTGGTGTTCTTGGAAAACGTTATTCTTATGGTTATTTGGGTAAACGAAATAATGGTATGATTAAAAACAAAAGTAAATTTTTATTTTATAAATTATTTATTTTAATAGAAGAACTTAATGACAATTTTGAAGAATGGTTAAATAATATGAGAGAAAGACGTGCCGGTCGACCACAATATGGATTATTAGGTTAAAAAAAGAAAATTTTGTACGTTATTAACATTGTATAAATATTTTCAAATTCTCTTTTAATTTATTCTAGTCTTTCGTCATCATTAATTAATAGAAGAACACATATAATATCTACTTATTTTATATTGTATTATTTTTGATTGATAAAAAATAAGAATGGCACGTATATATGCATATAATGTTTGTTTTTCTTTTACATTATATTTTTGACTAGAAATTAATGCGAATATTATTGAGTTGAAAATATCTCATAATGAATGTTTATCATTATTTATTAATAGAATTTTGCATTTATTAGTATTTAATTCAGATTATTTTGATAAAAAACACATTTAATGACATTATTAAAAATTCATTTTTATTATGGGAATGAAAAATAAATATATATATATAGACATATCTATTAAAAACCAATTTTTATTCTTTCACTAAAAATCTTCTAATTGATTTATCTTTATTTAAGTTTTTTATATTACAATGTAAAATCGATTTGTCTTTAATTAGGTAGTATATGATCTAGATCTATTATTTAGAGAAAAAAAAACAAATTTTATTGTTTAAAAGTATTATTTGTTATTCTAATTGATCTATTGAAAATAAAGGTAGAAAAACAAAAAAATATATCGATTTTTTTCATTATTTTCATTCCGGAAATTTCCGACATACTAATTTATATTTAAATATATATCCAAAATTGTCTATTCCTCTCTTATAAGAATGCTTTTAAATATTTGCTATATATTGAGATTAAATATTTATTTAAAACAACGCATAAAATATTATTTGTTAAAATACAAAAAGCATAAGCTAAACATAAGTTTATATAGAAATTATTTTGTATTTTTATGTATCTGAAACAAAAAAAAGTATATATAGAAATTATTTTGAACTAATATATAGATATAATTTACTTTATCAATAGTAATCATAAGTTTATTAACTTTTTCTGGAAATTCAGTAATTGGATTTTTATTCATTTCTAGTTCTTGTTTTCGTGTTCTCATACCTAATTAAGAAAAAAAAATTAAATATCTATTCATTTTTTCTTTTAAATATTACTTATTACCTAGCCAATGTTTCATTTTGTTAGTAATAAATTGAATTATTTCAATTTCATTTTTACGTTTTAATTGTTCTTGACGTATTAAATTAAAATTATCAACAATAATTGATATAAACATATTACTTAAAAGAAATACTGCTAAGATAATAAACAAAAATAAACATAGACCAGCTAATAATGGATCGATTCTTTTTAAATCAGGTACTGTTGAAAAATGTAATGATACCATTTCAAAACATGTTAAACTAGTATTTAATAATGTTGAATATTCTTTTAAATAAGAATGAAATAATAAATAAAATAATGTTGTAAAAGCAATAAATACAATTGAAAACATTAAAATAAAACCTAAAATTTGTCGAGCTGATTTTTGTAATGTTAAATGTAATAAAGACATTCGACGATTGAAACGAAGCAGACGAAGTCTTAAAAAACAATATAGTTAATAAATATATATATACTGATGTTAGGAAAAGGAACAAAATTATAAAAATAAATAAATAAAATTTTAAGATGTCTAACAGCAATTGTTTTGTAATATTCATCAAGCAATTATTGTTGATACCAAAAATAAAAAAGGGAAATTCTAAGTTGAACATTTCGAGAATGGAAGCAGATATCACGAGATTCGGAGCGTTCAATCATGATTATTGTTTGAAGCTATATTATAGTATAATTTGTGTTAAATTCTTCTGAAAACTGATGAAAAAAGAAAACAAAAAAATTTATGAATAAACTTTCCAAATCTTGTAAATTATATATAAATCAATGCTCTTGATATCGCATTCTCGAGATATTCGTTTTAGAGCTTTTCTTTTTTTTACTTGTAATGTCGATAATAATAAATACATATTAGACTTTCAAACAATGATACTTATCAATTGTATATGATAGATTAAAAATTTGAAGAATTCTTCTTTTCTTTAATTTTTTCTTATTATAAATAACTATTTAATGTTCTACATACATTTTAAGAGTACCAAAAAAGCAGCAAAAACCAAGTAGATAAGTCAAAACACTATCAAGATAAGAGAAAAATTGTAAATTAATTGGTGTATATCCTTTTGTGTTTTTTAATAAATTTGTCATTTTCTTCACTTCAGTTTGTCGAAAAACATGTATCACAACGCCAAACCATGAACATATAATAATTGCCCAATTAATATATGACCAAAATTCTTTAATATAACCTTTACGCATTTGAAAAAATAGTTTAATTTCTATAATCATATAATAAATAATTAAAATAAGATAAATAATACAATAAATAAGTTCTGTTCCTGTATATAATTGAACAAGTTTAAATGGTTGAAATGATGGTCGAAGAATAAGAGTATATGTTGTTGGTAATTGTTCAAGAAGTAATGAACAATAAACAAATAAATTAGCATTTGGATTATATAAACCAAATGTTAAAAAAACAGCACGAGTATCTTGATCAATCCAATGATGATTTTGAAGATCTTTAAATCCTTTTTTTATTTGTTCATTAGTTTTTCCTCGAATTTCATGTATATAACCACCAGCCATATATGTTGCATAGGATGTTGAATAAATTAATGTGTTATCTTGAGCTGATGTATATTTAAAAGCATAGGTATACTTTTCTGAATCAGTAGTAATATTAAATCCAAACGGACTCTTATCTTCATTATACCAAGTATAAGGTAAATTACAATTATCATTTTTCGTAAAATTACGAGAAGTTTTCCTTGGACATGAATCTAAAACAATTTGAATTAAACAACTAGTGTTATATATACCTAGAATATCGACAATGATAATGATGAATTAAAAGGTAATTACTACTAAGAACGAGACTTATGTGTATGACTTTTTATAATGGACAGTTTCCTTTTTTTTACACTTTTCGTGTAATGATATTTGCTAGAAATGAATTTCTGCATAGTTGACATTTCTATATGATGAATACTACTTAAGAGACTTTTATGAAAATTATTTATCAGTAATGAATAACCGTTAAATTTATCAATGTTGATTCGTTCAATCGTTTGAAGCATGAAAAATAATAATGAACATTTGAGAAGATTGCCTGTAGTCGATGAGGAAAGAAAAGAAACATACATCTGAGGTGGAAAGCATGTCAAATGCGTCTGAGTATTGACAATGATTAGAAAAGTTCATTTTTGTCTCAACTACATATTCTCATTGTTGATCTCGAAACACAAATAACTGGCATTTATCTAATTTGAAAGAAATTGAATCTTCTGATAGTGAACGCCTTTAAAAAGTCCGAAGAATATTCATTATAAGGAGATTATACTATAAATATTTACCATTTTTAATTCGTAACTGTCGTAATGTAGGCCAACCAATAATTCTATTTGTTCGATTATGTTGTGTTAAACGTACTTTATCGTTCGTTTTATCACTCCATCTTGTATGTTGATATTTTATAATAAAAACATTTTCTAACCAATTCCAATAATCTTGAATTGAAATAATATTTTCAAAAATATAATTATTTTTTTTTTCTTTATTATTATATTTATATTGATAATTATAATCAATTTGTAAAAATTCTCGTCGTAAATAATTAATAATTTGATGAGCATTTTCAACATCACGATTTGCAAAACTTATTCCATATAAAATACCAAGAAATAATAAAAGAAAAAATAATTCACGTATAACTAACCATGTATTAATTTCTTTTATACGAGTTTCACGTAATTCTTTTAATGCTAATTTTTCACGTTTTGTACGATAAGGATCAAGACGAGCTTTTGCTAAAAGAGATTTTGACTAAAAAAGAAATAAATATAATTAAATTAAAGAAAAGAATTTATTTTGTTTTCTTTTACGGGAAATTTTCGATGTGCATCTTCAGTTGAAACAGTAAAATCTTCAATTGGATCTTCTTGTTCAATAAAAGCGTCAACTTGATATTTTTTTCGACAAAGACACATAAAGAATAATGTTAATCCAAGTACTTTAAGTGGTTGAGTAAGAAATATAGAAGCACAAAAACTTGTTAATATTGAACCAAGCCATTTACGTGTTTGAAAATCACCATATTCAACACTTCGTACAATAATAAAAAATATTGAAGTTACAGATATTAAAAATGAAAGAATATAAGCAAGTATTAAGCACCACCATGGAAAAAAGAATTTTTTTTCGTTTGATTCTTTTGCAGATATTTTAGATTTTGTTTCAAATTTTTTCATTTGAATATTTTGAATTGCTTCACCAACAGGTGAAATTGTTCGAGGACGACATGGTTTTGATCGACGAAATAAAGCAACAAGAAGTAAACCAGGAAAGAATATTATCAATTCAACAAATACACCAATACTAATCTAAAAATAGTTCAAATAAAAATTATTACGATAATATTTTGTTATCAAAAATAGTTTTCTTTAGATTTGTAAATACTATTACGATTATTTCTTTCTCTTTTTCTCTGACTAGTTCTCGAAGTAGGTACAAACGATCGGGCTGAAAATTTTTATCATAAATACTTGAAAGTATTTTCCAAAGGTACGATTAGCCATTTTTATTTTTTCCTTTTCTGTCGAGGCTTATGAGATTCCAAGAGTCAAAACTTTGATTCTCTATGTATTTTTCTCGGAAAAAAAAGAAAGCAAAATCTTTAAAAACATTTCAGCACAATTGAATGAACTTTGAGACAGATCGCAATGGAATTCTTGCTAAATTATTTTTTTTTTGTAAACACGTACCTTCTAATTTTTGATGTTCTATCTATGATAAAAATTTCTGCTTGATCATTTCTACTCTCTCCAAGAATAAGAAATTGTCAAAAAAGAAAGAGAAAATATGTTTAATATTTCAAAGATTTATTTATTAATTTCATTTTCTTTAGTTATATTTTAAAATTTTTTAATAATAAAATCTCTTACCTCTTCTAGAGAAATGTAAAATGGTCCAATTGCTAAATCATATTGATTAAATTCATTCATTTGAATATTTTGTTTAGTTTTATAATATTGAATATTCATTAGAAGACTTGTTAAAAATAAAACAAAACAACAAGTACATCGTTGTACACGAGTAAAACGATTAGCTGATGGTATATGATAAGCAAAAATTGAAAACCATAAATGATTATCAGCCATTGATCGATATGCATTTTTTGATAAAACATGTCTTAATTCAGATTTTTCTAATTCACTTGCTACTGTTATTGTACGATCAATCTAAAAAGAAAAAGAAAAAAAATAATCAAACAAATTATTATTTTTATTTTGAAATACTTCTCCAGAATCTTTTTCAACAGCCAGCCATTTTTCACAAATAAAATAAGTTGTTTCCATTGTCTGTAAATCTCGTACAAGAATATATTTAAGATACCATGATGCATCTGAACCTAAACCAGAATTATCATGCCATATACGAAGATAATTAAGTTGACCAAGTGATCTAGAAGAGAAAAAAAAAGATTTTCTGTTTTATTTTTGAAAGAAATACAAAATAATAAGTTTATTAATAAACCTTGGAACAGATATAATAAATGAATCAGTACTTCCACGATCAAATATTCGTCTATCAGCAGTTAATGTTCGAATATCTGTTTCATCATCAGTACCCGAAAGAATGAAAGATACCTTTAAAATTTAATTAATAAAATCATTTTTTTTTTTTTTGTTATATTTTATTTTCTTACTTTCGATTTTGTACCAGCATTTGCTCTCATTCCTGTAAATACAACTAATTGATAGAGATATGTATGATTTTGATTATGATGAATAAGTGGTATAACCATTAACTAAATATTAAAATATATTCTTTTATTTCTTTGTTTTTGTAATCAAATACTTTTTTTGCATCAGTTTTATCTTTAAAATATGAATATGTCATTATGAGAAGATAAAGTAAACCAATTATAATTAAAGTTATATAAATAGTTAAATTTCGTTTAATATCAAATTGTAATGAATTCCAATCAACCGGTTCAGGAAGTACAACAAAACCACCAGCAAATGTTGTTAAATGCGTTGAAAAACATTGTGTAAAATATTCATTTGTTTCTGATCCAACCTAATTTAAAAATAATAAAATTTAGAAGAATTGATTTTTTTTTTCTTTACTATTAAACCATCAGATTGCCAATTATTATTTGAATCAAGATAATAACAAGCAGATGTGTACATTCGAATAAAATAATCCGATGAAAATTGATAATTATCATTAATATTATTTTGATTACATTCATTCATTTCACGAATACCAAGAATAGCCCATTGATGATGTGCAATTCGAGTATTATCAATAAAATATGTATACTTTAAAGAATTATTTTTTCGATCTGTAATAAAAAAAAAAAGAATAAAATTTATGAATATTTGTTTTTATTAAAGATAAAATTACCTTGTGGACACACAAGTTTCAATTCATCATATAAATTTGCTTTTAAATCAGGTGTACCATTAAATCGAATAATAAATAAATATGAAAGATTTAAATTTTTTGATTCAATATCAATATGTAATGCTATTGATAAATTAAGATTATGTGTTAAATTAACATAATAATACTTAAATTTTGTATTGTTTGTTAATAAAGTTATATTTTGATACATCATTGGTGGCATAAGAGTATTAGTTTGACGTGGAATAAGAATTTCAAATTGTTTTGTTGTATTTCGAATACTGATTATTTGACCATATTGATTATGTATTGTTAATGAAATAATTGATAAAGATGGAATAGTAATTAACTAAAATAGAACAAGGAAAAAAGAATATTTTTAAAGAAAACGTCTCTTCTTATTACATTAATTATGATAGATTTGTTTATATTTAATTCAGGAAATCGTACTTGAACACCATTTGATTGAATTAAATGTTTATTAGTAATATTATTTGATGAAACTTTTTCAAATTTAATAGATATAAATTGAGTATTGAATTCGAATTTTTGATTAATATTAAAAGTTTTATTAAATTGATAAATAATTTTTTCGAAATCAAAATTTAATAAACTAGTCTAGAAAAATGAAAATTATTAATTAATAATGAATGATTTTTTTTTCTTAACTATTTCTTGTCGATAACAGTTATTATTAATTTGTACATTACTAAATTCATCTTTTGAAGTAAATATATGAAGATAATCATTTGATAAAAATTTGTCATTAGAACTATTATCATTTTGTTGATTTGTATAACAATATTGATTTATGTTTAAATCATTGATATGATCTAAAGATTTTTATTTTATATTTATAAAAGAAAAATATTTTTTATTCTTTATATAAACCGTCATTTAACCAATTTTTGGAATGATGATTTTTTTCTATCTGTATTCGATGTTCAATTATATTCAAAATTCCATCTTTAAAAGAAAATAATATTTGTTTTACTCTTCATTAATGCAATAATTTTTATCGATATTTAGTTGCATTTTTTTTTTAAAAATAAACTTACTTTTGTCATTGAATGATGACAGATCAACTATATTAGCCGAAATCCAATTTTGATCATTGATTATAATAACTAATTTATTCAAGAGATTTAAATTTGTAGAAAATTTATTAAACTTACATAGTAGCACAATAGCATAATAAAGAGACAACATGATAACAATTCTTTAAAAGAATTTTGTTAGATGAATTTATTCTTCAAAATAATATCTTTATTAGATCAATATTGAACAGATATAATTATCAATATATATATTTAATAAATGAAATAGAAAACGGAAATTTCTAACATGTTTTAATGATTATACGTGATAAATATTATAAGAAAATAATTAATTAGCATATAGTCATGAATAGATTTATTTTTTTAAATACTTTGTTCAAATTTCTCATCTAACAATGTTAATTTTCATTTTTATATAATAAAAATGTTTGATTTATTAGATAAAATATATGAATAAAATTATATATAATTCAAATGAGAATTTTTATTTAGACTTTTGTCTATTATATGATTAATGTTTATAATTTCCTTGTGAATTGCTCACAGAATCTACAGAAGAATAAGCTGGTGGTTGATCATTATTTGTTGGTTGTTTATTCCATGCTGGTTGTTGTGGATGTGGTGGATAATACCCAGTATTCATCGGTTGACCATAACCATAACCACCATATGGTGCATAATGTGGAGCAGGTTGAGCCCATACTTGTGATTGATTTTTTTTCTTACAACACATTGTATAAATACTAATAATAAGACCAACAACAGTAGCAAGTCCTAAAACACCTCCAATTGCAATACCAACGATATCAGCAGTACTTAAAGATGAACTACTACTAGTTGTTGACATTTTTAAAAGATAAGAATTAATGATGAACAATAGATTTATATATGTTTTTTTTTTTTTTGTTTTCTATCGATAAAATATAAAGTACGTTTTGAATTCAATTTTGTTTTTATTATAACACAGATGAAATTTTGTATTTCTTTAGGAAAGAATTTACATGTTGAAATTAAAAAAAAAGGCGATAGAAAAATTTTATGTGCTGTTTTATATTCAATAAAAATAATCAATTGTAAATATAATACATGAAAAAGAACGAATTAATCGATATAATGAAACCTTTGAAGATTTCTATTAAGATAAATTGGACACTATTCAATTTTATTTTATAATTATTTTATAATAAAAAAATATATATGATCGAATAATGAAAATTTCAATTAAAAGAAATATCAAAGATTTTTTATTTTTATTTAAAAATATTTTTATTATCATGAGAAAGCATAATGATGGCTTGTAGTTGCATATAGTTACTGTTATATTGTATCTAAAATCATTTTATCTACAGAATTCAATATATAAAATAAAATTTTTGCATTTTTTATTTATTATTATGTGTTTTTTTTTTCTTATATAAATCAACAAGAAAAAAAGTAGAATAATAACAAATTCTGAAATAGAATATGATCTAATTCAACACAAAGTACATGTTTCTTCCTTGTTGTTTTTTATTTGAATCGACATATTTTGCGTTGTTATAATATCAACAAAAAAAAAATCACGATCTATAGACAATGTTTGTCAGGTTTGATCGAAATCTATTGACACAATAATTATATACGGTATGTTTATTCTTTTTTCATTGATTAAAAATAATTTCTATTAAATCCTTTATTGAAAGAAACTATTCAGTCATGATTTTATCTATTTCAGAGTGAATATGATATTCGTTAAACTAACGTAAAGGATAATTTTATTTGTCCTTATATGGTTCAAATTTCAATAATGATTGTATCAGTTTAGTTTTTTATATTAATGTTATTTCATTTTGCATTGTATAAAGTATACAATCTTTTAAATATCATGAACAAAAGAAAAAGAGCAAAAAGTCCGATGAACGTGACAAAAATATTTGATATCTTTCTCAAAAAGAATGCGAAGATTTATTGATTCAATCAAGAAAAAAAAAGAATGCGTAGGAAGAACAGTAGAAATAAAACTAATTACATTTACTATTGCTTCCAAACCTATCAAAATTTATATTGTTTGAAAGAATGTATAACATCAATGTTTTGCAAAAGAATTGAACTTATAATTATTCATAAACTTTGGTCACCAAGAGAAAAAGGATCAT
Source organism: Macrotrachela quadricornifera (assembly GCA_022393335.1). Classification (NCBI taxonomy): domain Eukaryota; kingdom Metazoa; phylum Rotifera; class Eurotatoria; order Philodinida; family Philodinidae; genus Macrotrachela; species Macrotrachela quadricornifera. The sequence continues at coordinate 23,364 of JAJEKB010025074.1, read as the reverse complement.
TCTGATTAGAAGATTATTCTGAAAAAAATTTCAAAAATCTATGACAAGATTTTCTAGATGTCTTTTTCTCAAATGAAAATCGTTTGAGATTTGAAAATTCAAAAACGTAAATCATTAACCTTTTCATTGAGTTTTTGTAGTGAAAAAAAAAGTTTCATAATATTTAATTATTCAAGATACCTGCTTCAATATTAAGCAACTTTTTTCAAAAAATTTCGAATATTTAGATAGAGATTTACAAAAAAAAATGATTGTCAATAAAAGAAACTACTCTGAAATAAATGACATGAAATTCAATAATATATGATAGTAAACTTGACTTTAGAAGTCAATAATTGAATTAGAATTACGCTTTTTCTACATGCTTCTAATTTCTTTATATAACACAAAGAAAATGACATTGATATTTATATTTTTTTTTATTATAAAAGTAATAATACAGGATATGAGAAGATACTTAATCTGTTTCAGTTGGGTTTTCAATTGTGGTCATCTCTTCATATGCTGGTGGCGGTGATTCTATTATATTCTGTGGATCTGGTAATGACTCTATTGCCTTTTGTGAATCTGGTGGTGGCTGTTGCATAGAGTCTTGTGGATAATGTCTATATGGAAACACTGCCATCGGTTGTCCATATGTTTGTAGTCTTGGACACTGTTGAGCCCAAACTTGACTTTGAGGCTTCTTTCTGCAACATACCAAATAAATAGTTACAATCATGCATATTAAGAAACCTAGTGCTGCTATAGCTCCCACCACAATACCAACAATTGTGCCAATATTAGTCAGTGAATCGAATGTGGAGCTTGTACTAGAAGAACACGACATAGTATAAGAACACAAAGACGACGGCATGATGTATCTCTAACTAATAACAGAATCAATTTGAAGAATATATTTGATTAAAATCGATGAAAGTGACGCATATATATACATTCAAATTTACTTCATTGAAACCTAAAATTTTATGATTAAATAAAAAAATAAATAAAAAAAAATAAGACAGAAAGGAAAAAAATAAAAAAAAAACTTGGTTACAATATAAGAACTATCATTATTCATTGAAATTACGACATATCTAAACAATCAATGTTCTTTTATTTTAAAATTTCATAAAGGTCGTATCTATAGACCACAAACAATCAACATTACATAATTTATATGATAAAAATTTGTTGAAAGAAACTCTCGATAGTAACTCGTATCAAATACTTCTTAAATAATGTTTTCAAACGTCTTTTTAATACTAGCATAAATATATCGCATTAGTTTATTTCATTTTGTTCTAAAGCAACACTTTTTATAAGATAGATAATTTTATTTCAATATTAGCAATAATCATATATTTGTTCATATTTAACTTGATATAGAAAAACAATTATATATATATAATCATGTATTTGATAATTGTTATTTAGCAAATAACGAACAGAGATTGATTAGATACCTTTAACTTTATTACAAAGAACATAAATTAACTTACCAATAAACTGAACAAAACTAAGGACACAAAGTATATTAATATATTGGCTCTTGTTTTTATTCGTGTGTGACTTGTTGAACTTTTTTTTATTGTTTTTTGTTCTATAAATTAATATAACAAATATCTCACACAGTTTCTACTTTGAAAAGATAATTCATATGTAAACATTAATGTCAATTTGTTTTAATGACATCTTGATAAACGAAGTATAATATTGTATATAGGAAAATATTTTAAAAGCGTTGCCGTATCAGTCAGCTTTATATTCAGATTTTATGAAATACTTGTGAGCTACGACACAACAAAAAAAGTGACTAAATTAAAAAAGTATTGTTTTCATGAGATGTGTAATAGAATATAGTAAAGACAACAGAATAATATATAAATTGTATAAGTAGTCGATGGATTGAAACGTTTAAGTGTCTTTATTTAAACCAACATTATTGCTCATATTTGCTGCTTGATAAGGAGGTGGTGGATCATTAAGAAATGTTCCTGGATTTAGTTGTAGTTGTTGTTGATCACGACCCATATTCATCGACTGTTCTTGATTGTATGATACTGGACTTAGTTCCGACTGAATTTGTAATTTTTTTCGACAAGATCTCTTACAACATAATATATATATAATGATGATGATCAGTATAACAAAAATTAAACATGCTATAAAACCAATTATAAGACCTACAACAGTGTTTGTATTCTTCGTTTCACCTGATGAGAATTCGTTACACTCTATATCATTATTATTACAGAACGGTGGCATGTCAAATTCGAAAACGTTGAATGATTTAAAAGTAAAAAAGTGAATATGTAAAACAGATGTTTTTTTTTTAAAGTAAGGCAATGATCATGATTCGACAAAATAAATTTACTTTATTTTATCAAATATTTTATATATGTGTTAGAAGTAAATTAAGAATAGAGAAGAAATGCAAAAAAAAAAGAGCAAGAACTATCAGTTAAATTTAAATGTAATAGCATTACATATTGTATAGAACTGATGAACTAGCCCTTTAGAGTTTTACTTTAAATTTAATGCAATTCTAAACTAAAATATTGAAAGGTATGTTACAATATACTTGCCGTAACTTGTAATCACTTTAAAAATAGTATGTAAATAGTAAAATATATGAGTGTGACTAGTCGCAATGGTACTCCAGTTTTGTTTTCTTTCTAAACTTTCAATTAGTACATTGGAAAAATATGATTTTGTTTATCCGATATAGTCCATGTATAGAGCTATTAAACGCGTCCTATTTTATCATTATATTATCATATGAAAGATACGTCCCAAATGCAGTTTTCATGTTATATAGTTCAAGTTATTTCGTTTCCACTTTGCCCATAGAATCTGAATCGTAGGTTGACGATCTCAAGTAAAGCAAAGTATAAAAGACACAGTTTTGTTAACAAGAATTGGATTAGAAAATGAAGCTCACATATTATTTGATATAATTACCAATAGTAGAGATCATCAAATCAGTATTCAATCTGGCGCAAAAACTACATGGAGTTTTCACAAGTCTGTTGAAGTCATGATTGATGTTCGATACATACGATCCAAAATGACATAAGTTTTCAAACATTGATTCATACCTTCCATAGCTATTCTTGTACTACAAATACTTATATCGTAACCTTGATTTTCTACTTTTTATTTATTTCTTCGAGGTATTTTTTCTAAAAGTAATCACATATTTTTCAGAAATATAACCTTTTATATGAAACTATGCGATATAAACATAATACTTGTCACACATCTTTCATATGACAATTTAATAATCAAATAGAGCGCGTTTAATTGCTCTGTACATGGACCATATCAGATAAAAAAAATCATATTGCTTCGATGTGCTATTGAAAGGTTAGAAAGAAAACAAAATTGGGTACCATCGCGACTGGTCATATCCATATGCATCTTGTGTTTTCAAAAACGAAAAAACTTTGAGAGACTAGATTTCGATGCCGTGGAAAAATCTTTTCATTACACTACTAAAGCCGTTTTTTCTTATGCACCATTTGATATGTTTTATTAAGCTTCTTTCTCCTCAAAAAACAGTCTACTTTCGTCAAAATTATCGAAATTGAGTTGGACGCATGAAAGAATAACTCGTCTTCTGCTCTCAGAAATGACATTGCTTTTTTTGACATTTTACTTTGGGCAAAGTTTTTGATGATTTTCGTTTTTTCTCAGTTTATGCTCTTTTGACAGCACAATTCAAATTTGTCTGTCCAAACTCATTTAATATATTTAAAATTTTTTGTTTGAAAGAACGTATCAAGACGCAATACAGTATACAATCATTTTTTAAATTACTTAGGTTGGTCCAAAAGTTCCCAGATTGCTAATGGTAATTTTATAAACTAATTAGCATTGAAGCGTTTTTTGCACGAATAAATATTAGAGTGCATTATCTATAATCGTAGATACAATAATTCTATTCCGAATTTAGTAACAATATTTTTTTCGATAAACTTTAATTCGAACTATTTTGCAGATAAATTCAAAGAAAATTTACAAAGAACTTACAATAGCTTTGGTATCCAAGGCTCCATCATATCCAATAGTTGCAGAGTGAACAAAGTGTTTCTGTGAAGGAAGAGAAGATGTCAATGATGATCCTCGATCTGGTCGTCCGATTTTCGATCTTATAGATGAAAATATTGGACTAGTACGAGGGGCTATCAGTAATGATCTACATTCAACTTATGATGATATTGTAGCTGAGACATCTCTCTCTTATAGTACTATAGACGAATTATCCACGAGTGTCTCAAAATGAAAACAAAAATTACATCACGTCGGGTATTTCATCAACTGACTGATAAACAAAAGCGAAAATGGGTTAAACTTTGTCGTGAAAATTTGGCAAAATTTCGTAACGGTACTTGACAGTTATGCAATATTATAACAGGTAATGAGACGTGGATTTACCCTAGACAGATTGATCACAAGTCAACAAACGCAAGCTGTGTTAGTGAAGGTGAATCACCAATAACTATCGTTCATTGAACTAAGTTTGAACCAAAAAATTTATTTTGTACATTCTTTAAATCAAATGGTCTTATTCTTATACATACTGTTGATAATGACGAGACTATAGATTATATTTATTATATACAAAACTGCCTCAAGCCTATTGTCAAAAAAAATACGGAAACAAAAAAAGTCAAATGGTACAAAGGGTGTAAAATTGCTTTATGTTATGGCTAGACCCCATCGTCATTCAGATCTTATTAATTATTTAATAGAGGAACATATCAGTACAATACCGCGTCCACTATATTCACTTCATCTTGTACCGTGTGATTATTGGCTAAATGATTGCATCAAACGGAATTTAACTGATCAGCCAAATGAGAAATCATTGGCTCCTGTGATTTCCAAGGTGATGAAAAATAATCCAAACGAAGAACTTAAAAAACTTTCAACAAATTATTAGAAACGATGGAACTTTGTATAAATAATCATGGTGACTATTTTGAACATTTAATAAAATAAAACTTTCTCTTTCTCCTTGTCATTATTTTTTTTTGAATAATCTAGAGACTTTTGGACAGACCTAAGTACAAGCTTTGTTTTTTATTACATACACAATTACATATGTAAATTGGCGCCCACTTTTCGAGAGTTTTCTGAGTCATTGAATTTATGATCCTTTTTCTTCGCTTAAAAAATAAGAATTTAAAAAAGGACTATGTAATGTGCTGCAACTTGACATGCTGTTTCAAACAAAAAATATAATTTAAATATATTGAATGAGCCCAAACACAGCAAAATAGACTGCCAAATGAGCTATTTTCGATCCTTGTTTGGTACGTATTTCTGTCAGATGTCATGCTACAGAACTGAAATTTTTATTATGGCCTCTCGACCTCAATTCTAACATATGCTGAAAACTTCATGCGATTTGAACGCATCTGGACTGCGATCGATCTTTGAGGAGGGCTCAAAGAAACAATATACATCAATACATGTAGTGTGGAAAGGTCTACAATTTATAAAGAACAATTATAATGAGATAAAATAAGAAAAAATGAATTTATCTCATACCAAAAACGATTATAATTTCCAGACAATAAAAATTTGGTCCTTTGAAATCTTGTCTGTTTTGAAAACAATAAGTGCAACTATAAAGTAGACAGTCTTGTACAAATTGCATTGCTTCTTATGGTGCATCTTTCAACATATTTTATTTTTTAATAGGATGTAGTAAGTGATCGGGACTATGCCGTAACTGAATTACAAAAGAATTCAAATTACAGATAGTCTTTGATATTATTTACGATATAGTCTGCAAGATTTATTAGGATCTACCAGGACCTACAGGGTCTACTAGGGTCTAGCACTATAAATATACAACTTTGCTTACGCCTTCATCCTCATTCGAGGGACATGTCCTGTGTATTTCCGTTCTCACCCTCGTCACAGACCTTTGTGGATCCGGCAGACTCTACTAGATCTCGCAGAATATACCCTAAATGGTGTCAAAGACTATCTATATTTTGAATTACTTTGTAATTCATTTACATCATCCAGTAGAAGTGATGAAAACATGGAATTCAAAACAAAGCCATTTTCTATGCCTTATCCGTTATTGGGAACAAAAACTTTTGTACCTTTCTGTGTTTGTTTATGTTTTTCTACAAACTATTAGTATATGATTTACACTATACAAAATTTTTTAAAAAGAAATAGTTTTAAAATAGATATTTTCAAAAATATATTACCATACTGAGAGCAAATTTTACCAATGGAACAATCTTTTAACCAACTGTTCTATTGATAAAAAAGCTTCAATCAATAATATATTTACTCCTGTTACGGTAACGAAAAAAACGGATGTATAATATAAACTTATTTAGACTACTAACGTTGATTAAAAATGACGAAATAGTAGAATTAGGACTTGTGGTACGATATGATCATATCTGTAGATTTGTATAAATGAAAACAATTGTACTAAATTTTGTATTTATTATTTATATAAAAAAAAACAATAAAAGTAAGGACATTTTTCTACTAAAATCCCCTTATATAGCTTATTGTTTGATAGTTTATTAATAAGATACGCCACTTCGATTGAATAATTAATCCCATGAATATTATACCGTATTCGTCGGTTGATTATAATAACCAGGTCCTGTATAACCTTGTGACGGTAGGACTGCTCCGGGGTAGGCTGACTTCTTCTTTCGACAACATACAAAATATATACAAACGATGAGACAAATTATAATACCAATTCCTACGATAACACATGGAACAACAATAGCTGCAATAATACCAGCGCTCAAAGCCGAGCTTAAATTATCATAAGTCGACATTCTTTATTTCTAAACAGTGGAAAGAAGATGAATAAAAGACGGTGACTACTTGCAAGATGGAGTTGACTGTAAGTGCAGAATAAGAAAAATTCAGGTTTCAACACTCTTTAAATGTATGATTTTTTTATATTTTTATAGTCAAGTAAGCAATACTATCGAAAAAACGAAGACAAAGAAATTTCATGACGACATTCAGTATAAGAAAAAATTGTTGTTGATACATTGACGTCAGCTAATGTTGCTATTCTGTTCTACGATAATTTATAAGTTTCTCTTACTCAATAAATATACTGTCTTATGTAAACGATGAAATGAACTGAATTATAACTATGTAGAAGTATATTAACGAAGTCAAACATTATTGTTGTATTAGTTTATATGTGCTCGTAATATTTTTATTCTAGACGGAATAATTTGGCATGAAAAATGCGTGATGTAAAAGAAATATTCTTTTCAATTATTACCATGGTAGAACTTGTAAATAAAAAACATTGAAAAAGTTTTTTTTTTCATTCAGAGAATCAATTTATATACATGCATAAGAAAAATGAATTAGTTTACATTCGCTGAAAATAAATTTTCATCTCAGCGAACGTTAAAAAATCAAGGTTGTCGATTGCATTATCACTAAATGCATGATGCTTGAAAAGGAAATTGAAATTTAATATGATCCGGCTTGCACACAAGAATGATATTTTAGGTAATTAGTCATGCCACCAACCGAGTTAGTTACCAAGTTAATTATTTAACAAGTCACATGGTTACTTAGCTAGTTTGTTTTCAAACCGAACAGATTACCAAGCTAACTGAGTATAAGTGACCTTAGTTACCAAGACAGTAATCGCCTACACTGACATTCTCACCCACATTTCACTCCCCACTTTCAAACTATTAGTAACCATCTGAGTTGGTAGTCAATCCAACCAACTTCAGAATCCACCAATTTGGAGACCAACTGACTTGATGTCATGAGCTAATTATCTAAAATATAATTGTTGTCTATAGGACCGATTAAACGCACCTTATATTCGTTTTTGATGATGAATTCATTCAGCGAAATTTATCTTAGACAGAAAATATTTTTCGACGAAAATGAAATTTACCAAGAAAAATAACAACAAATTCTAGTTTTTCTTTTAGATATTTGTTTTTTAACTCATGCTGAGTTTTTAAATGATTTAATTAGATACAGAATTAAATTCTATATCGAATGACGATATTTTCGAGGATCAAGGTTAGTGTAAATGAGAAATGGTTTGAAAATAGTATTAATATATGATAGTGATATTAATATTGAAACATTCCTTTGATTTATAACTTTCAATATTGTGAAGTTCGATATATATTGGAGGTTTCATGTTATACATCAAATAGAATATGTAGTATGTAATGGAAATAGCTGCAAACACGTCTGCCGTATATAAATATGAACTTTTATTCTTATGACTCTGCGTATATTTCTTGAAAACTCTTTGTAAGTACTTGAACGGTTACACGCGGTACATCGAAACAATTTGATAAATAATTTTTCTCCTATTATTGTAGAATATTAGTATAAGTATGTTTTGGACTGTAAGTATACTAGTATTTATTTATTTATCGGTAATAATATTGACGTCGTATATAAGAATTTTGTTGAATTAAATTAACATAATTAGATGTTAACAGAATTTTTTTATTTGCAATAAAAGCAGTTAATTAGCGCGTATGGAATCGCACAACAAATATACTCACATATATAGAAGATACGGGGATAGAAGAACAGAAGATGTGTATATAAAATAAAACTAATGAGTGATATTTTTCATAACATAAAGGCAGTAATTGATTTTTCAACCGTCAAATTATGATAATGTAGATATTCAGTTGATAAATTTATAATTAATATTGTTTAAAATTTTAAGAGGTACATAGTAAATACTACAACCTTGGTGATATCTGTCATTAGAATAATAATAAAGATTGTCATTTGATTTGATAATAATGATGAAATGCTCATTTGTATTATTGATACTAGCTCAAAGATTATAACAAAACGCAAAATATACAGGCATTGTCTTATAAAAAAAGTTTAAACGACTTATGTATATTCGACAATATGACAATGATCCAGCAAGTCCATCAATAACAATGGTTCTTTCCCAATGTTGATGACAACAAATGATGCTGTATATATAAATCTTATTATGTCTACTATTCGAGTTGCTTAACAAATGTGGTATTTTTTTAAAGTTCACAGTTGTTTGTAAATGTAAAATACGTAAAAAAAAATTGAATTTCATTGAAAAATAAAGATAGTATAACTAAAATATAAAATACTATAAAATGTTTCAAAAAGATGTGTTGCCGAAAGCTCTATAAAAATGGTAAAAATTGTATAAACAAATTCTCAATGCAGAACATATCTTCCAAACATATTAAATAACTTCTTGCAGTTTTTTATGTCATTTCTATTAGAACAAAACATTGCTTTTTCTAATGAAGGATTTTTCTTATTAAATAGATACAAATATAGATAGTACTCGAATTCTATTACACAACCGTATAACCAAATTAAATTATTGTTATGCAGTTTTACTATCCATCTCAAAATAAAAAACTCATACACATTTAATCATAATTTATGAGATTATGTCAATTTGTTAAAAATTCCACATTTAACTAGTTAAAAAAAGATTATCTCGTACTATATATATACATTATTAAAATAATCATCCATAAATAAATTTTCAATTAACATGAAATCATTTGATACACTATGAAATATTCCTCATATTAAATCTTTAATAGTAAGTAATGATTATTAAATGACATTCATTTATTCAATGAAATTGAATATATTATTGTCTATCTGTTAAGTAATAGAATAATAACATTACAATAAGTATTTTTTCTGCAAATAGCACAAAAGTTAAATTATTCGTTACATAGAATGATAATAAGAATAGAGTATGATCAATTCAGCTATTTTTTTATGCATAAATTTTGCAAATGATTTCATCGATTAATCAAAACTACTTCGGTGCCCAATTAACTTTGTAAGCTTTTTTCTATGTGAGTCGTGTAATAAAAGTCTTTTTTTTTTCGTTAGAATGACAAATAGTTAAAAGTGACCGATTTATTTAGATATTTCTATCAAATAAATTCTTCTTCTATATGTTAAAACCATTTAGATTGTGTAACATTGATATATACATCATTAACATGATAGCAATAGACGAAGATCATTCTAGAGAGATTTCGACTAAAATTTATTTTATTCAATTTTAAAAAATAGTGTTTAACTACTTATTTAGATATTTTTTATTTAGAACCTCAGTTATACATGATTGAAAATAAATTCGTTAAAATGTATTCATGTGAATAGATTGATCAAGCCGAAAGTTTGATTGAAGAACAGCTAGAGTATCTTTTTGGTATAATATGACCAAATGAACATGTAGGTACTGATGTTGACAACGATTTAGAAGTCAAGTTCTTGTATACATTCGATACGATACAAAATTATACTACTGATAATTATTTCGTTACTGTTATCAACGTTTCATATGTACTAAATTCGTAACATGAAAAAGTCATAATAAATCATATGTAGTAAAAATGCAAGGATATTCATTATCTGTTATTTGAAGTTAATCAATAGAATCATTAATATTTCAAATTTGATTTGAGACTGCTTGGCATAGTATTATATTAATGATATTTAACTATAAAATTGTTTTACTATTCGAAATATTATTCAATTCATATGATTATTAATAAAAAAAAGCATTTTTTCTAAAAAAACTTTTACATATATATAAGAAAAAAAAATTGTTTTTTAAACTTAAGAAGTTTTTATATTCTAGTAACCAATATAAAGAAAAAAGAATGATCAAATCTATCTATCACAGGTTTCTATCACATAAATAAAGAAAAAAACTATCTAATATATTCTATAATAATTATTAAGAAAATTATTCTTGAGGTAGTTATTTTGATTTTAATGTTTTTCTATCAATAGTAATATTTTTCATTGTTGTACCAAATGTATTTGTTGTTAAACATTCATATTTTCCTGAATCAACATCAATATCGAAATCAGGTATAATCATAATTGATGTATAATTATTTATTGATAAATCATAATGAATTTTTGATCTTGGTATTTGATCATCAAATGTCCATTGGTGATATTTATTTAAAGTATCTAAAATCAAAAGAAAATTCATAAAAAAAAACATTGCTTTTTTTATTTATTTCAGTTAATAATAAACCTGTATTACAAATAAGTCTTAATTCATCATTATCCAGTAAATATGATGCATCAATTGTTAAATTCATATTTGGCTTTCGATCGATTTGTTCATAAATATTTGAATATGTATTGAATATTAATGTACGTAAAATTTCATTTGATTTTTTAGATTTAATAAGACATTTATATTGATTATGATGTTCTAATTTAAATGGATAAAATTCTAAACGTGAACCACGAATAGATAAATGCTTTGAATGCTTTGGAATATTTGACCAAACAACTTTTCCTTCTGAAATATCTAAAAAAAAAAAATAAAAAAAGTTTATTTTTTGTTTGAAATAAATTATTACCTCGTCCAATTCGACATATTAAAGTAATATTATCTCCAACATATTTTCCTTTAGTAATATCAATAAATGATGTGTTATATTTATTTAAATTAATATTTTGTATATTAAAATTTTTCATTAATTCAAATAAAATTGGAGATAAAACTAAAAGTTTTTGTGTATTTTTATTTTTACAATAATAATAATCAAAATGTTTATTTGAAAATTTTGGAATATTCAAATAAGAATTATTGATTAATATTCCATTATTATTTTTATTTAATATCCATTGAACTGATGTTTGATCAGATGATGAACAATTAATAAGTATATTTCCACCAGATTTTATTTGATTTATTGATGAAAGAAATTCAATATGAAGTTCAGAAGTCTTTTCTAATGGTAATTTATGAGAAAGAAGATTAGATCGAGTAATATTAAAATAAATTGATGTTGATTTATTATTATATAATGATAAACATTGATATTGTGAAATATTTTTTTGATTAAGTTTATTAATAAAAAAAAAAGATTCATATATATTTTTATTTAATTTTTTTTCTTGTTTTAACCAATATTTCGTTATATTCGGATCTAAAATTTTCATTTCAAAAAAAAAATTATATTCTTTTTTTTCTATATGAGAAAAAAAATTTTACTTGAAGATATACATTCAATAAGAAAACGACCGCCAAAATAATAATCTGAACGTGATGAATAGATTTGAAATGAAAGTGTTGGAGATTCTATTGTATTAAATATATCATTGGGTTGAAAATCAATTGATTTTGATAAATGTTTAGTAAGTGTATCAACTGAGCAAGTATAAGTTCCTAGATTATATCTATCGAAATTGTAAATTAATAAATGACCATCATCTGTTGTATATGTATTGCTTGGTAATAAACCTGATTGAAATGACCAAAATAATTTATTAGATAAAAGACCTGAAACAAAAAAATAAAGATAAACTATAGTTTTCTACAATGTTTATACCTTCAACATAACAATGTAATTCAATAATTCCACCTGCTTTAATATCAGTTGGAGGAGTAATTATTTTAATATGAATTTGTGGTGTTTTCACTTAAGAAAAAAAAACAAAAGAAAATTTGAATTTATATAAATACATGTCTGTACATTTTCGTTGATTATATCTTGAACTTCTTTCCATTTCATAATTTGCAATTATTGCAATTAGTTGTTCTTCTGAATAACGTTGAATATGGATCATTTTTCTATGGAATTTTCCATTTATATCTTTAGCATGACAGATAAATCTTTTATTAATATTATTTGGTCCTACACGAAATATAAGTGGATTATTTTTTCGTTGAGGATGATTTCTTAATGTCCACCATATTTTTTCTGATTGTGGTAATTTACAATTAAAATGTATTTCACTATCAATAGGAAATATATTTGTAGGTTCAATATCAATTGAAATTTCGTTTATAATTTTTTGAACTATATGAATAATATAATGAATTAAAAGAAAAATTAAAAGCAATATTTTTAAATATATTACCATCAAGTGTAATAGTTTTTGAAGTCGAACCATATTCATTTGTAGCAATACAAGTATATCTACCACTATGTTCAAGTTCTAATGGTGTATTTGATGGAAAAAGTATCGATGTTTTTGAAAGACTTGAATCATCCTTAAATATTATAATTTAATATTTTATTCATTAATAATAGTTTACATACAGTATCTGCCCGATGCCAAACGATATCTACTAATGAAGTATTATCTTGATTAAGACATTCAATTATTTCAGTTGAATGAAATGGTAATTGAAGATAATCATCAGTTACTTTTGGTGAAATTATGATAGATGGTGGAGTTCCTATTTTGTTAAAACCAAAAAAAAATTAAACTAATACTCTATTTCTACAAAAAAACTTTTTTTAATGTACCGATCAACTCAAGTTTAACTATTTCTTCAGTAAAACCAACACGATTTTGTCCACGACAGACATATTCACCCGCATCCGAATCTGATATTGAATTAAAAACAAGAATACCATTTGAATGTTGATTTGGTAATATGACTAAAGTTGTATCTTTCCTAAACCAATACTCAAGATATAGAAAGAAAGTTATTAATTGGAAGAACAAGAAAGTACTGAATCTTTGTCAATATATAATTCACAAAACTTTACAAAATATAGTAAATATTCAAATCAAGTTATTTATTAATAAAATGCTAGTGTATGTTGAAGTTCTCATATACTCAAATGTTAAGTAATACGAACACTTATCTATTCAATAGATTTATTGAAAATATTCTTATCCAAAAAAAGAATAATTCTGATATTTTTATTTCATACAGATGGAATTCATATAAAATAAATCTTTACAATGCTTTGATTTCAGTCAAAACTGGATATATAAGAATTATTAATACAGCTTCATTATTTGTTTTACTTATATAAATATAATTTTCTAATAAATAATTCAAACTAAATAATTATTAATTATTTTAAATAAAATGCTAAAATTACACACCTAAACCAACTAATCGTCGTTGTGTAAGTTTCATATGGATCAAAACATTTTATACGTAACTTGTCTCCTTTTAATATTCGAATATATGTTGAGGGTTCAATTAGTAATTTCGGTTTACGTTGAATAGCTAAACGAACCGACACAAGGGCTCAATATAAATTAAACTATAAACATAAACTAACTAAAACTACTTTTAAATAATTTCTACATGTATATATGCATTAAACTACATATGCAGTGTTTTGTTTAAAAGATCTTGTTTATAAAGTTAGTCAAAAAAAAACAGATACAAACAACAACAGTAGTAGTAGTAAGTAGTTGTAGTAGTAGTAGTAATAGCAGCAAATGAGCGCGCGCAAGAGAGAGAGAAACAAAGAAAAGAACACCGTTGGGCAATTAGCAAAAAAAAAAACGAATTTGGCAATAGGAGAAAAGATAGACACTGTGTTACAGTTACAAACACGAACAATAATAAACGATGAATAAAGAAGCTAACTGAACATGCATATAAATAAAACAAAAAGAAAGATCAGCGTAGCTAGTCTAAAACATTTGATCAAATAGAATGAACTACAAAGCAAAAAAAAAGAAAAATTTAATAAATTTGAGCTTGAAATAATAAAAACCTAGTTTTACGAAAATAGATACCAAATAAAACCGAAAGAAAAAAAAGATGAAAATGTTGTTCTGCTGATATTGACTAGTGTGTATTAATATTTCACACAAGTATATATCTATCTACGAGCGCCTCTTCTTTTTCTTCTTACGCGCATCATCTCCACCACGAATATTGACCGGTGCATAAGCATGGTGTGGTTGTGGATGGCCTGGAACATCAACTTGACATTGCAAGTACATTTGTTCAGCAGGTGAATCATCTGTTGGTGTGATTATAACACTATTTCCTTCTTGCTATTTAAATTAAAAGAAAACAGAACAAATAATAAAGATTATTTTGTATTAAAAAATATAAATTTCTATTATTAATACATACACGAACATAATTTGGAAGACTTGTATCATGTGCATATTTACCCCATGTTACTTTATAGTCATTAGCACCTTTAACATGACATGTAATAGTTGCTTTTTCACCACGTCCAAGAGTAACTTCTGATGGTTCAACAGTAACTTCAACGTATCCACCTTGTTGAGCATGTTGGCCATCATTTTGTTGAGCATGTTGATCACCATTTTGTTGAGTATGTTGATCACCATGTTGACGATGTTGATCATGATGTCCTGCTGAACCACCTATTATAGAAATTTATATGATAATTATTCGAAATAAAAAATTTATTTTTTTTTTTCACCGTCAAGTCGAAGTTCATAAGTACTTTCTTGTGTTCCAGCTTCCGGTGCACGTGGAAAATTAACTTCACATCTAAAAAAATTTTAATTCAAACAAAAAACAATAATTTCTTTTAAATTAATTCGTACCGATATTGTCCAGCATCATGCGCTTGAGCACCGCGAATAACTAATAAACCATCTGGGTGTACTTCAACATCTATTATACAAACGACAATTTTTTTTAATAATATAAAAGAATTTAATTAATCTAAATTTACGATTTCCTAATGGTTGAGCATCTTTTGTAAATGTATATTCATATGGACGTTCAATATTTCCATAAACTGTACATTGTAAATGAATATCACGACCAACTTGATGGCTTTGTTCATCGCGTGATTGAAGACGAACATCAATATAACTACGTGAACGATCTTGATCATTATTACCTAACAAAATAATTATAAACATATTTATTATAGTTTTTCTTGGATTTTTTTTATAATGAAATAAATGCATAGCAAGCAAAAGCATTACTCGATGAGCGAACATTAAGCCTTAAAATATCAGAAATATCTCCTGATGAACAAATAAATTCAAGTCCATTATCTTGTTTTGTAACTGCGCTTAATGATAAATAACCATTTGTAAATGAAAGACCAAGTGGATATTGTTCACGTTGTTGTCTATTATAACGTGTTATGTCCAACCGAAGTATTGATGGATCATCATCTGTTCGGCATACAGCTTCAAGACGACGTCCTTCATCCAAATGTACTTCATGCACATTCCATTGTACTTTTCGATATTGATTAACTATTATTTAATTAATTAATAAGCAAAAAAAAAGCAAAATAGCTTTTATATGTACAAAGCAAAAGCATTTAAAAAAAAAACCTAACAAATCATGCAATGAAATTTTTATTTACCCTGATGACCTTGTTGATTAGCTAGAAAATAAATTATAATTAAATATATATTTTAAAAAGGAAAATAAAATATGATATTTTAATGTGTTTTTCTTAATAAATAAAGCATGGGCATACAAAAGGAACTTCGCTAGGGGAACTATCTACAAATATAAAAAATAAGGTTTTTCTTTTTAATTTTTTTGGGTTTTATATTCTTCCTCTTTGTGTTGAACTTTAGTGTCTAGCTATAAATAAATAATTTATTGTTTTTTTTTTTGTTATATTAACAAATAATATATTTACATGTTTCTTTCCATCGAACTTGAATTGGTTTTGTTAATCGACCATTAGCATTAGCTACATCTAGATTATATTGTCCAGCAACATCACTTGATTGTCCTACAATATGTAATGCACCATCATTACTTGAAGTTACACCAGCAGGTAAATTTGTTGAACCATCTTTTGACCATGTTATTGATCCTCCTTGTCCACCCTAAATTTAATTAAAAAGATTTCATTTTTTTTAAATAAAAAAAAAGAATTTTATTTTTTATTTACAGTAATATGTGGGGTTACATCAACTCTTTCTCCATGACCAACTTCATAGTGTTCTTGTGGAAAATGAATTTGTGGTCCTTGACCTTGTTGACCACGTTGACGACCACGTCTTGGTTCTACATTAATATGTAAAGTTTGTCGATCTTCACCAAGTCGATTATTTACAGTAACTTGATAAGTACCAGCTGCATCAGGTGTAGCACGATTAAGAGTAAGACGATTTTTTTCAACAGTAAATAATGATGGAATTGGTTGATAACCTTGATCAGTTAATTTATGCCAAGTAACTTCAATTGGATCCTGTGACTAAACAAACATAATAAAATAAATAAACTTATTTTCTTAGTTTTTTTTTTCATACAGCAACCGAATATTCAACAATCATACGTTGGCCTTCTTTCAAATTGATTGTTTGTGGGTGAATAGTTATTTTTGGTCTACCAACTGAATATAGAAAATAAAAATTAAAAATAAAAATTTTATATATTAATCCTCTTGTTTTTTTTTAAAAAGAACAAATAATAGACAACATAAAACAACATCAATTAAGATAACCTTTCCAATTAGGAAAATTTGTTGTCATTATCTGTTGTGATTCTGTTTCATTTTTTAATTTATCTTTCATAATATAGAATAAAATAATTAAAAACTAAATTCTTTATTGTTTTTCGAAACTTACCACCACTTGGTTGAGGTCTCTCAGCAGCTCGTACTTGAACTTCATATGGAATATTAATTGGTGTACCATCATCACCATGTAATGAACAATAATAAGTACCCGCGTGTTCAGGACGTGCACCAGTAATTTGTAAACTATTACCAGTTTGATAAACACCTGATGGAAATGGTTGACCGTCAGCACGTGCCCAGTGTACTCGATATGGTGTATCCGAAGGAGTAATTATTTCATTTCTACCTTCATCAATTACTAATGGACTTGGTGGACTTAATACTGGTTGAACATAACCATGACCATGACCATGTTGTTGTTGTCCTTAAGAATTTGAAATTTTGAAAAATTTATTTTTATAATAGAAATATTTACTTGGACGATAATCTAAATAAATAGGAATACGTTCAGTTGAACCATCAGGATGAGTTATTGTGCAAATATAATGTCCAGCTTGATCAGGTGATGGGTTTCGGAAGACAAGATCATTGCCTTCTTGTACAACATTTGGTGGTAATGAACTACCATCTGTACGACCCCATACAACTGATTGTGGTCTAGCATCCTAAAAAACACAAACACAATTATTATATAGAAAAATATTATACAAAAATTCATTGATTATATACATGAAGTTGAAGTGGAATACGTTGTTCTGGTTGATTGCCATCCAAAACCATACTCAATGGTGCTCCACTATGTGCATCATATGGTCTTGAATCGATATAATATATACCTCGTGTGCTGGACTCATATGGTGGTTGAGGAGTTGGTGGTTGAGGTGGTGGATGAGTTGGTGGTGGGTAAGTTGGATCTAAGAAAAAATTTATTTAAAAAAACCAATAATTTCATTTTCATATATTTTTACATATTGGATATTGTCCATCTCCTACACATTGATTGCTTCGTGAATCAAGTACATAACCAGCACGACATCGTTCACATCGATCACCTTCACTATTACCTTGACAATTCTATTTATAATAAAAACAAAGAAGAAAATAATAATAATGAATTTTCATTATTATAATACATACAGAACATTTGCCAGTTTCTCGGTCACATTGTTCTGATCGTTCATGACATACTGATCGACAAGACCAACATTGACCCAAATAAATACCAACTAAGGGATGGGGACGACCATAACCTTCAGCACATTTTTCACATGATGTACCAGTATAATTAGCTGGGCAACGACATGATTCAACTGTTGGTGCTGCATCAGCATAACCATCACGAGCAGCAACATTTAAAGTAACACCACGCAGACTAAAATATTTTTTAAAAAAATTTAAAAATTAAAAATAAATACAATTAATTATCTTACACGGCATTACGCCGACCACCATTTGGATTTATTTTAATAAGTAAAGTATCCAAATCTGATAAAGCCATAAGAATATTTTCTCTATCAATATATGTACCATCTTTACGTGTAAATGTTCTCTAGAAAAAATAATAAATATTTAAAAAAATTTAAAAGAAAAATTCTTCTTGAATTCATACCTCATTACATGGTATTGAATAAGTGGAATTTGCATTTGGTTGAAATCGTTGTCCTTGTGGAAGTTTATGAACAAGATCAATATTATTACCACGTAACCAAATAAATTCATCATTAGTTGATGGTTCATTATTATCATTAGTAAAATGAATATCAATATTACCATCATACAATGTAACAACATCACCAAGAGCTTCTTTTGGTGCTTTCCAATAGAGAACTTCATTAGGTCCTCGACCTAATGAACTTTGATCAAGTGCTATTTCACGTCCACCATGACGTTGTTGAATTTGATCACGTGCTTCATATCGATCAACAGCGAAATTTTTCGGTACTGCATTCCAATTATTTAATGGAAGTGAAACCTAATAGAGAAAAAAAAAAATTTATTGTTTTTGTTTCTATTTATAAATAAATAAAAATTATTTACAGCTTGTCGTCGCCATTCAGTAGATGTACAATCACTTGATACACCAGAACAGAAGCATGCTAAACAACCATTTGGTGTTGTTGGATTCAAGTAGAAATGACTACGTTTACATTGGTCACATCGTTCACCTTCAACATTATACTTGCAAATACAACGACCACTACGTTCCATATGTGTACCAGATGGATCACAACCTGTTTTAAAGATAAAAATACAATCATTGATATTGGTTTTTATATAAGAAACTAGAATACGAACGTGGAGTAGGAACAGAAATCAATTGACAATCGTATGGTGTACCACGACGAGCATCTCCTTGATAACCTGGAGCGCAATATTCACAATGATGACCAGCGGTATTGTGTTGACAGTTCTAAAAAAAAAAACAAGATCATATAAGAAGAAAATATTAATTTTTTTTAAATATATTTATAATAATACATACGTGACAACGTCCATCTGGTGAACAATAAGATGAATGACCATGACAATTACATGGTGCTGGTGTTGGTGCTGTTGGTCTTTCACCTATTTTTATGTAAGAAAATAAAGTTCATATAAAAGATAGATTTTTTGATTAATGAACTATACAAACCAATAATAACGTGGACAATAGCATCAGGAATAGCAAAAAGAAAACCTTGATTATTAAGTGCTTCACATGAATAAGCACCAGCATCATTTGCATTAACATTACGAATTGTAAGTGTACCAGTAACAACACTTGGATCATTTGAATCTAGAGATTGTGCCATCGTACATCGTCCATTATCAGAACCATCACCACAAACATGTCCCCAATTACGACGCCAATTAATATATGGTGCTGGAGAACCACGAGCAGTACATTGAATAGTTAATGTTTGACCAGCATTGATTTCAATTTGACGTTGTGGTGGTGAAATAATCGTTGGTTTAGCTTTAATATTAAATATAAATAAAAGAATTATTTAGTTTTTCATTTTAACTTACCACAACCGATTTCATCGGAACGATCAGGACAATCATTATAACCATCACATTGAAATGATCGTGGAACACATACGGGTTGTCCATATGTACCATTGCCACCAGCACATTGAAATTCACATGTTTTACAATAACGCTGTCGAGGAAGTAATTCTATTTAAAAAAAATTCAGACAATAAACAATAAATGAATAAAAAATTTGATTTCATTTTTATACATACCACAATAACGTTGTTCTTCATCACTTCCATCATCACAATCACTAAAATTTATCAAATAAAAATTCAATTTTTTTTTTCTTAAAAATTTCTTACCGATCTCCATCACACATCCAAAATTTCTGAACACATTTTCTTCCTCGATTAGGATTTGAACAATGAATTTCATTTGGTTGACATACATCCGAATCTAAAATTTTAATAAAAATTTTATCTGCTGTTCAATTATTTTCTTTTCATTCAAAATAAGCGGTGCAATATGCAGCTGCTCCGAAATAATTATAAACTTTTTAATGCATATAGCAATAATCATTGGTCCCCATAATAGAGCAAAAAAAAAGAAAAATGCCTTACCACTTCCAGCAGCTATTAGATAGATAGAGAAGATATAATTATATTCACAAAAAAAAGTTTAGTAAAAAAACAAACTTACTTCCACATTGTTCGTCACTATTATCACCACAATCATTTTTACCATCACAAATGAATGCACGAGGAATACATCGGCCATTAGCACAACTTGCTTCATCAACATTACAATAAACAGTTGGTGGACGAACTTGAGGAGCTTGTGTGGGTGGATAAACTGGACGAGTTGGAACTAAATTGGAATAAAAAACTTTATTTGAATTGTATAATATACGGTAATTTACCTGGCACTGGAGCTGATCCTTAATAGATGCAATAAAAACAAAAAAGATTATATACAAAATAATTTTATCATTTTTTATTACCTCCGAATGTTAATACACTGTTTGCGTCTGTATAACCACTATTCGGAATAGCACAACGATAATTGCCCAAATAAGGTCGTGATATTGGACGAATATGAAGAGTTTTACCACGTGGATAAAGTGGTTGTTCATCATTAACAACCTAAAAATAGTTTTTAATTACTCAATTATCAAAATAAAATCTAAGCATTAAAAAATTTAGTATTTAGCTTAATCATGAATTTTGATGTACTCACTGCTTCTGCATCAGTCTATCCTCATCGAAAAGAAAAAAAAAATAAAAATGGGAATTAAATTTGTGATAAAAAGCATAATTTTCCATTAGACCCAAAGCTCGTAATTAACTTACCGGTGTTTCAATTAACTGTAAAAATAAGTAATAAAAATAAATTTAAATAAACTAATTTTTACTTTATTTTTTAAAGATTTTCTTATTCTATTTAAAATCAAATGAAAATCAATACATACTCGATTATTAAAATACCATTCAATACGTCCTTCATCTTCTGGTGCGGCACCTTCACATTGGATTTCAACATATTCACCTTCAGCCATATCAGGTGCAACAATACGTAACTGTCCACGACCGCCACTCGCTTTCAAATAAATGAAATACTAAATAAAAATTCTGGTTTTTTTGAACTTACGTGCAGGCCCCACATCCGGTCGTTCTGGATAGACTGGTTGTTCTGGATAGACTGGTTGTTCTGGGTATACTGGTTGTTGTGGGTATACTGGTTGTTGTGGGTATATTGGTGGTTGTGGATAATAACCACCACCTTCTTGCATATTAAGAATAGCTGAACCACTGTTTCCAGCACTATCTTGAGCCATACACGTATATTTACCAATTTTACTAGGATCATCAAGTGTAATGCGTGCTCGTAATGTTACTTGTGATGCTGTTACTTGTTTATCATCTTCACTAGCTGGATCGAGTAAAGCGTAACGCTAAAAACAATTTTAAAATTAATTTAATTCAGGAAAGAAAAATTTGAAACATTTACTCGTTCAGGTTCTTCTTGAATCCAGTAGATACTTGTGCTTCTATCACCACCATAGACAATACAAGTTAAGTCAACTGTTTGACCACGTTGAACTTGAGCAACTTCAGGATTAACAACAACACGAAGTTCAATTCGATGACCTGGGTCTGGATGAACTGGTGCTGGAGTTGTACGTCCTATGGAATTAAACAAAAATAAAATAATAATAATAAATCTATCTCAACTTGCACTCTAATTTATTTAACAATAGAAGAAGGAATTCACATCAACAAATGAATACTCAAGCTGAACCTGTTTGCTCTATATCTTATTACTTTATTGATAAATATCACATACCCCAGTAGTCAAATTTCTTTAAAACTATATGAACTAATATGATATCATATATTATTTTATGTCAGATAAGACGAATCAAATTAACTTATAAAATTTATTTAATATTTATACTTGCCTTCATCACTATCGCCGTGCGTAGCATCACCTAAAACATGAAAAAATATTATTTTATCATTATATAATTCAATTCAGAAAAATAAGCAATTAGCAGAAGACACAAATAATAATTATATTCATGCAATGCTTATTAATATAATGATTAATATAAATACATAGTATTACACGATTACTGTCATATGTGTCCATTAAATAAAAACAATAAGAAAAAGCTAATCGATTAGTAAGCAATGAGCACCATTACGAAATAATGGACGACGTGTATTTATTTAGTAATCTCACTTGTTGCATTTGGATCAGATGGTACTTTAGGTTCCGTATTTCCCTCATCTGCAGTATCGTCATCATAGTATTCAACATCATCCGCTGCATCTGCTGTTCCACTCGGTGCTTTTGAAGTTGTTGTTGTGGTTACTTGTACAGGTTCATCTTGAACGGGATCATCTTCTTCATCAGCATTATCATTATTGTTACTAGGAGTAGTACTTGTATCTTCTGTTTGTTTATCTTCTTCATTGCCGTTATCATCATAGACTGCTATTCGTGCACAAAACACACACAATTATAAAACTCAGGCAAAGTAACAAGCATACAAAATCACACACACAAAAAAAAAAAAGAACTTACCATCATCACCATCTCCATCACCTGAAATACAAAAAAAAATGAATTATTTATTGAACTATTTTGTATGGAAGAAAAATCAACACATGCA
>JAJEKB010025071.1:0-14200 GCA_022393335.1 Macrotrachela quadricornifera | reverse complement strand
CTATTGATCAACTTGCTGAACAAAAAATCAAAGCTGATCAATCAATGGTCGATTTAGCACATGCAGCTGGTGTTGATCCAAATCGTGCACGTATGAAACAACTTGAAGAGGAAGCTAAAAGTTTAAAAGCTACTGTTAATAATGATCAAAATCTTGAAACAAGTAAAAAATCTGGTTCAAGTAGCAAACATTATTAGAACATTCATTTTTCTTCTTTCATATATTTCCTTTATCGTCTTTAGTTTCATAGAAAAAAAAAAAACACTCCCGTATCCTTCATTCATTTGTTTTTTCCATTTCAGTACTTTTTTTTTTCTTTATATTTGGATGAACATGAAATAGATGATGATCATTAAAAAATCTTTTTATTGTTTTTATTTTGTAAACAAATGAATTATTTTAAAATTAGTTTTAAGAATTTTGAATAGGTTGAATCTGAGAATATTTTAATTCATTATTAATATCATTTGTATGATCATAGAATACATCATCTTGTTCATGAAGTTCAAATGTATTTATAGTTTTTGTTGCTGATTCATTTAATTCTTCTCTAATAGGTAAAAATGTTGCAGCATTTGGTATCATTATAACACCATCAGGATGTCTTGTTGATCGTGTAGGAGATTGTATTATAGGTAATTTTCCATGAATAGATGATGTACGACGAAATACTAGATCTTGAGAATGAGTTTGAGATGAAAGACATCGTGTTCGACTTGTATTTAAGTATATATGTTTTCCAGAACCATATTCACGATCGAGATATTCCATTTCTCGTCTTCGTTTATATGGAACACATATAAGCCAAATTATAAGTGCTATATGAATAAGAATATAAATACTAAACATACAAATAAATATATATCGATCAACTTTAACATAGATATTAGTTGCTCCAATAGCTTTTAATGATGTTGTGTCAGGATTAAGAAAAACTATTGTTGCAATAACAGAATGCCATACACAGAGTAAAACTAACATTATAATTGATATAATTGCATATTGATCGAGTGTTGTTAAATAAGAAATTGTTGGCTATTTAGTAAGAAAAATAAAATAAAACGAAATTTTTTAGTTAAACAACAAAAAAAAATGTTTCTTTTTTTACCAGTGATCGATTAACTACCCAACGAAATGTAATTGAAGTAAGAAGAAGAGTACATGTTATTTGAAGGCGACTTTGTGGTAAACTAAACATTAAAAGATATATATAGATATATTATATAAGAATATTTCGAAAAGATTTACTCTGGTGGAATTGAAAAAATACAAAATGAACAAACAGTAATAAGAAAAATAAGACAAAAACCATTCCAATAATAATAACCAGGTCGACGAGCTTTAAAAAAAAAAAAGTAAAATTATTATTATTGTTATATTAATAGAAAAAAAACATTTGAACCTGCGCGACAAGTAACTGCTAAAACCGAATGTTTTTTATGTGCTGCTACACAATCTTCATCTTCAAATGAATGTTCTTCTTTTGTTTGTTTTGATTCGGTTGCAACATGTTCATATAAATTCCATTCTTGTTGATCAATAAAAGCTTCTCGATTTATACTCGAACGTATTTCTTCATCTTGAATAAGCATACAATTTTCAATATGATGATGAGTTGTTATTGAAACTGTTAAATCTTGAACATCAGCAGGAAACTAAATTAAAGAAAAATTCGAAATATTTTTCATCTGAAAAAATGAATAAATAAATACATGATTTAATTCTAATTTTTCCCAAAAAACTCCTCGAATACGACGATGTTCACATATATGAAGATTAACTATAGGTAATGATACAGCTTCAAGATTTTCTCCAGTAATTTTTTTTATTGTAAACCATTTTTCTTGTTCACCTATTTGTCCAATAGCATTTTCAATAAATAATTGTGGTGTCCAATGTAATTTTGGATCAAGTTCACTCATACGTATAGTACAATTTTCATTTGATAATTGTATTTTTTCTTCAGAACTTAATTCTAATAAATCTGTATTTAATTTATCTATCCATTTAGCTTCATAATAAACATCTGCTTGATATTTTTCATTAAGTGTATCAATATCACCTAAATTTTTTATTCTTAGTTTTAGATTAAAATAAAATTTATTTTCATCTTACCAATACGAATAAAAACTAAACGAATTCGTGCAATTCTTGTATGATGTTTTCTATTTGATATATCTAATATTGGACTAGGTACAACATGTGATGATGTTTTATTACGAGAATATAAACGTTTAGGAGAATTATATCCTTCTTTATCATTATTTTCATTTGATTGTTGAGATTTTTTTGGTCGAAATAATGTACGCATTATTCAAATTTTTGATCTTTATCATCTACTACAAAAAAGTGTTTTGTCGAACTTTGATGAGAAAGAAGAATAAAACAACAATACATATATCATCTATCTACCTACACTAAAAAAAACAGCATATATTTCATAGTAAATACATTCAAATAAATTTTCTATTAAATTTTTAAGTAAAAAAAAATATATATTGAAATTTAATCTCATTAGTTCATTTTTACATGATATTGATATGCTTAAAGAAGGAGAAAACGTTTGTCTATACTTTCGAACTGAGTAATATCACGTAGGTGAGGAAAAAAAAAAAGTATGTTTCAGTTCATTTGAAGATTAAAAAGCAACATACATATTGTTCTTCTAAATGATGTATTGATAAAAGTATTCTCACCTGTATCTTCTTATTGGCATTATCTTTCTCTTTTTTTTTTTCCTCGTCCAGAAATTAAAATCTATAGGATTTTATCTATATACACACAAACATATGTGCAAAATGTGAATAATCTATTTTTAGATATGAATATCTTTGGCAAACTTCTTCCAACAACTATTGATTTTATAACACATCGTTCTTTTAGGTAAATTAAAAAATTTGATATCATATTTTAAATAAAAAAAAACAACAAGTTTTTGTCATGTTTTTTTATTTTACAGTATAACAGCATCATTATATGATCTACAAAAAGTTAGTCGTGTACATGTTGTTGATAATAGTAAATTAGCTTTAGATGGTAATGTTTATAAACGTATGCCACGTATTATACATTGTTATAAAAAAAATAATAATTTAACTCGTACACGATTAACAGCTGGTCTTGGTGATAAAGTTTTATTAGCAATTAAAGGACAAATGAAAAAAGCAATTATTGTTGGTTGTAAACAAACTATACGAAAACCGAATGTACCACAATTTGATTCAAATAATGTTGTATTAATTGATGATGATGGAAATCCAATAGGTACAAGAATACTTGCACCTATACCAGCATTTTTTCGTACGCGTGGTGATTTAGCTAAAATTGCTGCTATTGCTACAACTTTTGTTTAATAGATTAAATAGAAAAAAAAATAAAAACCTCTAAAAAAAATAAAGATATCCTTTCATTTAATTTGATATGAATTTGTTTTTTGTTATGAATATTGATTGAAAATCTTATAAAAGGATTATTTAACATAAATATTATTCATGCAAGATTTATTAATCTATGTCAATAGTAAAATTTTTTTAAGACATTACAGGTGTCTATATTTAGATTAGCGAAAAATATGATATTTATTTGAACGATAGAAAGTTTTGTCCTTAAATATCAATCAATTTGATTATAAAAAAAATTTATATTCTTTTAAGAGGACTCCCCCTCCCCCCCTTTCCGGCGTTTCTACGAAACGACCGATCGAAAATTCCTGAAACTTTCATGGTAGATAGATCTCAAGTAGTAGAGCAAAAGTTTTCCTGGGCACAAATTTACCAGACCTCATCTTCATGGACTTCCAGAGACCCCAAGGTCAAATACTTCAGGCTGGAGAACCAAAATCTCTAGGTTTTTTGGATCCTAAAAATTTTGCAAAGCCTGCCAAACTTGATTAGGAAGAGACATTAAAAACAAAAAAAAACTGCCAACCCAAATCATTTGAAGTCTCGCCAAAAAAATTTCCAGCCCGATCGGACTTGAAATGGCGGAGAAGAAGAGGGAAAACTGGTTTTTTATACCGAACAAACTAGTTTCGACAAAAATGCAAAATAAAAAAACTTGTAGAAATTTTTTTTTTTCGTTTCTACGTGAGTATTTTTGCTAATTTTATGCTACAAAGGATAGTTTCACATGGGCAATCCGAATCTGAGGTCGATTTGAATTAATTAATTAGTTAGTTAATTAACTCAATACGAATTAGCCTTTAATTAGTGGACTTAATTTTTTATAAGATTGCAAAAGAGGTATTCGGGTGTGTAGAATCCGAATCTGCTGTCCTAATTAATTGGTTAATTAACATATTTTTCTCAAAACATCGAATTTACTCAAATCAGAACGAAGAACATGATCTGATGCTAATTTTATTGAATTAATTAATTAAGTTTTTTATCATAATATAACTTTATATGAAAAAAAAGAATTTTTTTCATGCATAGGTCTCCAAAAATCCTGGTTTTTCAGAGACTTTCCGGCCTTGGATGGTTCTGATTTGTATAGCACACATAGAGGGGACCTTGATACACCTTTACACGAAAAAAAAATTTTTTGGGCTTAGGAAAGGGGGTCCCCTTAAATAAGACAAGTAGTTTTAATATCTTTCGAAAAACAATTATTAATTGATGTTAAAGTTTATAATATGACCTAAATTTGACAGTAAATTGATTTATTTCTATTATTTTCAGCTGATTCTGAGTATTTCAAATGAAAAATGATACATTGCAAATAGAATATAATATGACGGTTGGGTAAAAAATAACAACAAATATTGATGTTGATGAAAAATAAGTATCAACGGTATTTTCATTCATTTAATTCTATAAAAATATTTCTTTCAAGTTTTATTTTCCTAGTATTCAAAAGAAAATATTGATCATATGAAATAGACGATCATTTATTTTCGATAAATATTCAATTTGACAATATATATTACAGTTGAATGAGAACATAATTATGCATAAAACAGGGAGAAATAGAAAATTTGTAATACTTAGAGATACCCAAAAATAGTATCAGAGGTGCCTTATTTTCTTGTAGAAGGTTTGAGAAAGTTTCTTTTATAGGATGATAGAGAGAACGATGCTCTATTTTGCTATTCTATTTGATCACTTTTCAACTAATAACACAATAATAAAATTTGTTGAAAACTTAACTATCGATTGAAGTAGATTATATGGCTATGATTTGCATTTCAGTTCTAAAATCACTTAACAGATTGTATTAGAAAATAAAATATACGAGAACATGCAGCATGTAAAGCTCTACAATTTACATAAGTCTGACCTCCTCAAACCTTTTAAAAGAAAATAAGGCACCTTCGATACTACTTTTGCCTATCTCTAAATATTACAAATTTTCGTAGAACCATCGTCTAGATTATCTAACAGTATTTTATAGATGGCAGTATTGATCAATATGTGATATCAACCTTATTCATCGGATTGGTAAAACAAAGGAAACAAAGAACTATCGTTTCCATTCGATTTTTACGAGTGCTTTCTTTAATAAAATATTCAGTTAATTATTAACTATTCAACATGTATATTAAGCAGGTAGATTTAATTTATTATAAAATTTGAATATTAATGAATAAATATTTTTTAATAGGTTATTATTCAAGGTTTTCGTTCATATCGTGATGAAACAATTATTGAACCATTTAGTTCTCGATATAATATTATTGGTAATAAAAATTTAAAAAAAAAATATTGATTAAAAATATTTTATTTTGATTATTTAGTTGGACGAAATGGCTGTGGAAAATCAAATTTTTTCTTTGGTTAGTTTTATTATAATTCATATTAAAAATTAATTTATATATTTTACTTCTTTTTAGCTATACAATTTGTTTTAAGTGATGAATTTAGTAATTTATCAGCCGAAGGTCGTTATAATTTAATGCATGAAGGTATTAATAGTCGAGCATTAAATGCTTATGTTGAAATTATATTTGATAATTCTGATAGTCGTATTATGGTTTGTATTATAGAATTTAATAAATTATTTTATTTATTTAATTATTAGATTGATAAACCTGAAATTGCTGTTCGACGACAAATTAGTGGTAAAAAAGATAATTATTTTCTTGATCGTAAAGTTGTTAAGTAAAATTCAATCAAAAAACAAAATTAGTTTTTTTAAAAACAAAATTTTTTTCTTTTAGTAAAACTGATATAATCAATATGCTTGAAGGTGCAGGTTTTTCACGATCAAATCCTTATTATATTGTTAAACAAGGCAAAGTATGTATAAATAAAAACTTCTTTTTTATATTTATAATTAAATATAGATAACTCAAATGGCTATTGCACCAGATGCAAATCGACTTCAATTATTACGTGAAGTTGCTGGTACAAAAGTATATGATGAAAAAAAACAAGAAAGTGAAGCTATATTAGCTGAAACAGGTATATAGAATTTATTAGTATAAATAAATTTATTTAGTTTTTTCTATAAAATAATAGAGGAACGTCGAAAGAAAATAGCTGATTTATTAAAAGCTATTGAAGAACGTTTATTAAGTCTTGAAACTGAAAAAGAAGAACTTAAACAATATCAAAAATGGGATAGATCAAAACGTGGTTTAGAATGTGCAATATGTATGTCTGAATGTGAAGATGCAAAAAAACGAATTGATGAAGTAAGATAATAAATAAAGAACAGTTAAATATTTTTGATATTTTTAAAATAGGTTGTAGCAAAAATGAATGGTGCAACACAAAAAATTGAACAATTAGAAAGTGATCGATTATCTGTAACAGAATTAATTCAAGTAAATTGTTTATCTTTATTTTTGTTTTAATAAAAATTATTTTTTTAAGCAAACAATGGATTCAATAACAGAACTTAAACAACGTTTACAAACTCAACAAATTGAACGTGAAACATTAATTGTTGATAATAAAGATAATTTTCAACGTAAAGCACAAATTGAACTTGAATTACAAGATCTTCAAGGTGAAACTGAACAACGTGATATTAAACGTAATGAACTTAAAAAAGAACTTATTAAATATGATAAATTATTAAATGAAAGTGAACAAAAATTATCAAAAATAATACCTGATTATGATTTATTAAGACATGAAGAAGAACAAAAAACAGCACAGTATATTTAAAATAAAAAAAAAAAAGAATTTTAAAATATTATTTTTATTATTTAGACGTGATCTTGCGGAAGAAAAACGTAAAGAATTATATGCTAAACGTGGTCGAGGTAATCAATTTACATCAAAAGATGATCGAGATAAATGGATTCGACTTGAACTTAAATCATTAAATAAAGCTATTCATGATAAACGTGATCAAGTATATATATATAATAGAAATAAATAAAATATGTTTTTTAAAAAAACAACAATTTAGATGCAACGTTTAAAAAAAGATTTAGAAGATGAAACAATAAAATCACGTGATATTGAAGAACAACTTCGACAAATTGTTGATAATGGTAATGAACAACGTTCTCATATGGATAATGTTAATACACGTGTACGAGATCTTCGACAAAAAAAAAGTGATATTGCTGCACAAAAAACGTACGTATAAATAAATGCAAGTCTTACCCTTTCGCATACGATCAACATTAGAAATGGGCATGAGAAACAAAAATATTTTTTAATTTCATTTATTTTACTGTTAAAATATTATTTTATAGAGATTTAGCACGTAAAGAAACTCAATTACATATGCAACTTAGTCAAACTCGAGATGAATTACGAAAATGTCAAGATACACTTCGATCTGTAATGAATAAAGTAAAATTCTTTTATTTTTAATTTTTAATTAAAAATAAAAATTCGTTTTTTTTTTCTTGTCTATAGGGTGCAGCATCAGGTGCTGATGGTTTACAACGTCTTCTTCGTCAATTTGCTGATGAAAATCGTAATCAAGATATTATTAATGGATATCATGGTACATTAATTGAAAATATTGAATGTGATTCAGCTTTTTATACAGCTGTTGAAGTTATTGCTGGTAATCGGTAAGGAAATAAATATATTTTTCTAAATTATATATATATATTTATTTTTAAATTAGACTTAATTATCATATTGTTGATACAGATGTTATTGCAACACGTTTAGTTAAAGAATTTAATACAGCACGTCAACGTGGTGAAATACATTTTTTACCATTAAATGTATTAGATATTCAACGTAATAATTTACCTGAAATATCTGGTGCTTCACCATTAATTGATCAACTTCAATGGATACCAAAAGCTGAACGAGCTGTTCGACATGTATTTAATCGTATTATGCTTTGTGAAGATTTTAATTCAGCAACACGTACAGCTCGACAATATGATGTTGATTGTGTAACATTAGATGGTAAAATTTTATATAAAAAATTCAAATTCTCTTTTATTTTATTTTTTTTTTGAAATTATGCAGGTGATCAAGTTCAACGTAAAGGTGCATTAACAGGTGGTTATATTGATAAAAAAGTCTCACGTTTAGAATTACAAGGTTCAATAAAACGATTACGTACTGTATTAACTAAATATGAACAAGAATATGATAAACTTCGAAATGAAATAATGAATATTGATAATGAACATAATAATATTATGACTGAACTTCAACGTGAAGATATGAAATCAAAGAAAAATTGGTAAAAATTATTTTTTGAAATAAATATAATAAAATATTAATTATTTATTTTATTTCAAGGGATAATTATGAACAAATGAAATCAGATTCAAAACATCTTCAATCAGAATTAGATAGAATGGTTACTCATCGACCAACAAAAGTAAATTTATTTCTTATTATTATAAATTAAGATAAAAATAAAGATTCTTTTTCTTTTTTTTAATTTTAATTAAAGGAACGACAATTAAATGCACTTAATGCAACAATTGAACAATTTTGTGCGAAAGAAGAATCATTACAATTAGAAGTTGGTAGTGATCTTGTTTCACAATTAACTGTTGAAGAACAAACAACAATTGATAAACTTAATGATACAATTGAAAAAATAACACAAGAATTAAAAGAAATTATTAAAAAACGTGTAGAAGTAAATAAATCAATTTTTTTGATATAAGAAAAATTTTCTATGAATTTTCTTAGTTTGAAAGTACAAAAACTCGACTTGAACATCAAATTTCTAATAATTATCGAAAAAATCGTGATCGTATTAATACAGTAAGGAAAATTTTCATTAGAAAATTTCCATAATCTATTTTATTTTAGGATCTTGAACGAATGCATGTTGAAAATGTTCGTAGTGTTATTGAAGAACTTGAACGTGAATATTCTATTTTATCTGATAAACTTAATGAACATGAAAAACAAACTGATGGTATATTAAATAGAATATATAACATTATTTAATATATCTTTATTATTTTTTTTTTATAGCTATCGATAGAATAATTAATAATTTAGATCGAGAACTTAAAAGCAAACAAAAAGAACTTGAACAATTAAAGGTTAATTTTAAGAAAATGTTTTTTTTAAAAATAATTTTTTTTGTTTTATTTTAGAATTCAGATAAAGATATTGATGAACGTGTTAATGAAGAAAAACGTAATACAGATAAATATGAAGTTAAATTACGTAATGCACAAAATAAGGTTCGAAAATTTTTTCATATCATAAGGATAGAAAGACCAATTTTGATGATGCTTTGACAGTAATATACCTTAAGTAACAAAATTATACCAAATAATAGTTACTTGCATCGATAGATATGATTAAATTGATATTAGTTATTCCTAAAAATTAGAATTTGAACAGTTCATATTTTAGTCTCAGTTCTAATCTGACTTTCTTAGATACAAAAGCCTGCAATATTTAGACGAGTCAGAAGCTAGAACAGAAACCTTTAAAGAGTCTAAACAGTTTCAGAATGCTCTAAGCACTTTGATGACTGAGATATCTTTTTTGTTACTAAAGAATTTATGTATCGGCTATTGTCCTCGAGTTTTCCTTTCAGTTGTTAAAGTTCTCATTTTATTACTTATATTTTTCAGAATTCTAAATATTATATCCTATATTTCTAGCTTGATGAAAGTACAAAACGTCAAAATGATATTGGAGTTCCACCAGATGGACTTGAAAAATATAAAGATATATCAACTAAACAAGTACGTATATAAATATACTTTATTATCCACAAATTTCAATATAACAATATTATTATTTAGCTTCAACGTGATCTTGATCGTGCTATAATTGAATTAAAAAAATATGCTCATGTAAATAAAAAAGCACTTGATCAATTTCTACAATTTAGTGATGAACGTGATAAATTAACAAATCGTAAAGGCGAAATTGATGAAGCACATCGTGTATGTTTTATTTTTAATATATATATTTAAAAAAAAAAGATTCGTTTCCTTTTTTTTAGCATATTGTTGATTTAATTGAAAGTCTTGATAATAAACGTTTTGAAACAATTCAATTTACTTTTAAACAAGTTTCATTATATTTTACTGAAGTTTTTAAACGTCTTGTGCCTGAAGGTACAGCTCATTTAGTTATAAAAAAAGGCGATAATGAAGTTTGTTAAATTTTTTAGTAAATAATTATATATATGATTTTTTTAAAATTTTAATAGGATTATGATAGTGAACAAGTTTCATCACAAAGTTCTGGACAACAAATGTCTGTTGATGATTTTACAGGTGTAGGAATAAAAGTATCATTTAATGGTCGAACAAATGAAATGCGTGATATGCAACAATTATCTGGTGGTCAAAAATCACTGGTTGCATTAGCATTAATATTTTCAATACAAAAATGTGATCCAGCACCATTTTATTTATTTGATGAAATTGATCAAGCACTTGATCCACAATATCGTAATGCTGTTGCTGGTAAAAAACAAATTAATTTAAAATTAAATAATTCTCTTTTTTTTGTTTTCTTGTTTCTATAGAAATGATTAATGAATTAAGTCAAAGAGCTCAATTTATTATAACAACATTTGGTCCTGATTTACTTAAATTTGGTGATAAATTTTATGGTATTACATATAGAAATAAAGTTAGTCAAATACGATCGGTTACACGTGAAGAAGCATTAGAATTTGTTGAAGATAATGATGCACAAAATCAAGCTGTACAAGTACAAGCAACAGCTTAAAATTAATTCTAATATCTCCAATATTTTTTTTTATTGTATTCTATTATCTAGTTCATTTTGTTTGTATATGATGTAAATTTCGTAAAACGAAAGACAAAAAAATCGATATTGTATATTATGTTAAATCGATTGAAATAGAAATTTAATAAGATATAATTCTTATCTTCAGATGTTAGGTGCACTTTTTCGATACGCAAAAACATGTCCACATGTTATGATTGTACCTGTGCGAACAAGTGTTTTTACAAATGGTTAGTTATTTAATTGTTTATATGATTTTATTTATTATTTCTTCTATTTAGTAACCGCACAGGATCTTTGGAAAACAATTACATCTGTAAGTAATGCTGGTGCTAAACGTGGTCGAGCTAAACGACGTGGTGCAACAAAATTTAAAGATTTAAATTTTGGTCAAAGAATTGGTCATGGTAATTAAATATATTCGATAATTTAATTCTATTCTATTTATAAATAATTAAATAAGGTAAAACAAATATTCAATGGCCTGGTCTAAATGCACCAGTTGTTCAAGGTCGTGAAGTTCTTCCTATTGTTGAAAAACCACCTGATCCAATGCGTGAACAACGTTTACTTGAAGTACGAAATCGTCTTGATCGTTTTCGTCGTTTATCAATTCCACCTAGTGAACGTGGTTTTACAGGTGGTAGTCCAGCTGGTAAAAGTCTTGGTCAACCAAATCCAATTAATGAAAGTATGAATTTTAATATTAAGGAAAAAAAAAACAATATTTCATTTAGTAACTTTTGAGGATTTTGATTCTCGTCTTGTTGAATTTAAAACTTTACAACGTACTATTGGAAAAATTGGACGAAAAAAATTTACATCTGCTTTTGTTGCTGTTGGAAATGGAAAAGGTCTTGTTGGTAAGATAAATTTTTTTTTTTAATGAAAAATATAAATAAAAAATTTTTATCGTAAGGTTATGGTAAAGCATTAACTCAAGATGCTCAACAAAGTTTACAAAAAGCTAAAGCAGTTGCTGCGCGTCAATTACTTTATATACCAATTTGTGATGGTCATACAATATTTCATGATTTTTATGAACCATATTATTTTACTAAAATTCGTTGTGAAAAACGTCCACCAGGTTATGGTCTTCGATGTCATCGTATTATAGCATTACTTTGTAAATTAATTGGTATTAAAGATATGTATGCAAAAATTGAAGGTGCTATTAATCCACAAAATTTATCAAAAGCTTTTATACGTGGTTTATTAAAACAAGTAAAAGAAAACAAAAAAAAAAAACAAAATAATTTTTTTATTTACTATTTAGAAAACATATCAAGATTGGGCAAATACAAAACAATTACATTTAGTTGAATATCGTCCTGAACATGATTATTATCCACGTTTATTAGCAAGTCCAAATAATAATCAACCAGTCCGAACATCATTAGATATTGATCCTGATGAAGATTTAGATTTTGAACGTCTTTGTTATGAAGGACGAACTTTAGATAAAACAAATTCAGGTGAACAATATGAACCATGGTATGCAACAAAAGATAAAACACGTTATGGGTGGTATAAATATTTAAGACGACGACATTGGGTTTGTTAAATTTTAATTTAATAAAATAATAATAAGATAAAAATGATTTTATTTCTAGGAAACTGTACAAGAAAATGCTAGTATTGAACGATTAGCTCGTATGGATGAAAAACGTTATGAATCATATTATCGTTATCCAGATGAATTTCATACAGATGTATTAAAACAACTTAAACAACGTATGCATCATGTGTGGTATCCTCGTGTGTGATTTTTTTTTTTTGTTAGTTTTATTTTTATTAAAAAATAAATAAAAAACAAATCATTGTGTTTTTCAAATCGGAATTAGTTTGAATTCGAATAAAAACAAAACAAAACTCATAATTCAATGATTCTTTTTTGTATTAAAAAAAATTTCTTCAACATGACAAAGGCAAAAAAGTTACTTGGAAATTTTTTCGCGCCCTCATTATTGTTTCGTTTTGTTTTTTTGATTTTATTTCGCATTACATCAGATTCTTCGAGATCAGGTACGTCATAAGATGATGATAAAAAAAAAACCCTTTCTTCTTCAAATAAACGTATCGACCCTGTTCGCCTAGTGGGCAATTTTTCATCATACCCATTTTTTTCTCTCTCCTACATCACATGATGATCATGACGAGGGTATATAGTTTATTTTGTTCTTCTCTATGTATTCAACAGAGAAAATGCAGACGAGAAAAAAAAATAACCGACTGGGGTACTGGGAAATAAATGCTTAGAGTAAGCAACAATATTGACGAAGAACGAAAAAGCGAAAAAGAAAAAAAAAAAAACGTCCAACATTGCCTATAAAATAAGCTGCACACCATTCCTTTCTTCAGTTACATTCTGCCTTTTTACAAAGACACATCTACATTACAGTTACTAAATAAGTAAGATTTAATTTTTTTTTTGTTTTTATGAATATTTTATATTAATTAAATGAAATATTTTTTTAGACAACAAATATGCAAATTTTTGTAAAAACACTCACAGGAAAAACCATTACACTCGAAGTATGTTTTGATATTTATATCTTATATATTCAAATAATATTAATATTATTATTATCATAATAGGTCGAACCTTCGGATACAATTGAAAATGTAAAAGCAAAAATCCAAGATAAAGAAGGTATTCCACCAGATCAACAACGATTGATCTTTGCTGGTAAACAATTGGAAGATGGTCGTACATTATCCGACTACAATATCCAAAAAGAATCAACACTTCATTTGGTTCTTCGTCTTCGTGGTGGTATGCAAATCTTCGTCAAAACACTTACTGGCAAAACAATTACACTCGAAGTTGAACCATCAGATACAATTGAAAATGTCAAGGCCAAAATCCAAGATAAAGAAGGTATTCCACCAGATCAACAACGTTTGATCTTTGCCGGTAAACAACTTGAAGATGGTCGAACACTTTCGGATTACAATATTCAAAAGGAATCAACACTTCATCTTGTTCTTCGTCTCCGTGGTGGTATGCAAATTTTCGTCAAAACACTTACTGGCAAAACAATCACTCTCGAAGTTGAACCAAGTGATACAATTGAAAACGTCAAAGC
>JAJEKB010025070.1:0-14706 GCA_022393335.1 Macrotrachela quadricornifera | reverse complement strand
CTATTGATCAACTTGCTGAACAAAAAATCAAAGCTGATCAATCAATGATTGATTTAGCACATGCAGCTGGTGTTGATCCAAATCGTGCACGTATGAAACAACTTGAAGAGGAAACTAAAAGTTTAAAAGCTACTGCTAATAATGATCAAAATCTTGAAACAAGTAAAAAATCTGGTTCAAGTAGCAAACATCATTAGAACATTAATTTTTCTTCTTTCATATATTTCCTTTATCGTCTTTAGTTTCATAGAAAAAAAAAAAACACTCCCGTATCCTTCATTCATTTGTTTTTTCCATTTCAGTACTTTTTTTTTTCTTTATATATGGATGAACATGAAATAGATGATGATCATTAAAAAAACAAAGAAAAAAAAATCTTTTTATTGTTTTTATTTTGTAAACAAATGAATTATTTTAAAATTAGTTTTAAGAATTTTGAATAGGTTGAATCTGAGAATATTTTAATTCATTATTAATATCATTTGTATGATCATAGAATACATCATCTTGTTCATGAAGTTCAAATGTATTTATAGTTTTTGTTGCTGATTCATTTAATTCTTCTCTAATAGGTAAAAATGTTGCAGCATTTGGTATCATTATAACACCATCAGGATGTCTTGTTGGTCGTGTAGGAGATTGTATTATAGGTAATTTTCCATGAATAGATGATGTACGACGAAATACTAGATCTTGAGAATGAGTTTGGGATGAAAGACATCGTGTTCGACTTGTATTTGAGTATATACGTTTTCCAGAACCATATTCACGATCGAGATATTCCATTTCTCGTCTTCGTTTATATGGAACACATATAAGCCAAATTATAAGTGCTATATGAATAAGAATATAAATACTAAACATACAAATAAATATATATCGATCAACTTTAACATAGATATTAGTTGCTTCAATAGCTTTTAATGATGTTGTGTCAGGATTAAGAAAAACTATTGTTGCAATAACAGAATGCCATACACAGAGTAAAACTAACATTATAATTGATATAATTGCATATTGATCGAGTGTTGTTAAATAAGAAATTGTTGGCTATTTAGTAAGAAAAATAAAATAAAACGAAATTTTTTAGTTAAACCAAAAAAAATATGTTTTTTTTTACCAGTGATCGATTAACTACCCAACGAAATGTAATTGAAGTAAGAAGAAGAGTACATGTTATTTGAAGGCGACTTTGTGGTAAACTAAACATTAAAAGATATATAGATATATTATATAAGAATATTTCGAAAAGATTTACTCTGGTGGAATTGAAAAAATACAAAATGAACAAACAGTAATAAGAAAAATAAGACAAAAACCATTCCAATAATAATAACCAGGTCGACGAGCTTTAAAAAAAAAAAAGAAAAATTATTATTATTGTTATATTAATAGAAAAAAAAACATCTGAACCTGCGCGACAAGTAACTGCTAAAACCGAATGTTTTTTATGTGCTGCTACACATTCTTCATCTTCAAATGAATATTCTTCTTTTGTTTGTTTTGATTCAGTTGCAACATGTTCATATAAATTCCATTCTTGTTGATCAATAAAAGCTTCTCGATTTATACTTGAACGTGTTTCTTCATCTTGAATAAGTATACAATTTTCAATATGATGATGAGTTGTTATTGAAACTGTTAAATCTTGAACATCAGCAGGAAACTAAATTAAAGAAAAATTAGGAATATTTTTCATCTGAAAAAAATAAATAAATAAATACATGATTTAATTCTAATTTTTCCCAAAAAACTCCTCTAATACGACGATGTTCACATATATGAAAATTAACTATAGGTAATGATACAGCTTCAAGATTTTCTCCAGTAATTTTTTTTATTGTAAACCATTTTTCTTGTTCACCTATTTGTCCAATAGCATTTTCAATAAATAATTGTGGTGTCCAATGTAATTTTGGATCAAGTTCACTCATACGTATAGTACAATTTTCATTTGATAATTGTGATTTTTCTTCAGAACTTAATTCTAATAAATCTGTATTTAATTTATCTATCCATTTTGCTTCATAATAAACATCTGCTTGATATTTTTCATTAAGTGTATCAATATCACCTAAATTTTTTATTTTTTTATTTTTAGATTAAAATAAAATTTATTTTTATCTTACCAATACGAATAAAAACTAAACGAATTCGTGCAATTTTTGTATGATGTTTTCTATTTGATATATCTAATATTGGACTAGGTACAACATGTGATGATGTTTTATTACGAGAAAATAAACGTTTAGTAGAATTATATCCTTCTTTATCATTATTTTCATTTGATTGTTGAGATTTTTTTGATTGAAATAATGTACGCATTATTCAAATTTTTGATCTTTATCATCTACTACAAAAAAGTATTTTGTCGAACTTTGATGAGAAAGAAGAATAAAACAACAATACATATATCATCTATCTACCTACACTAAAAAAAACAGCATATATTTCATAGTAAATACATTCAAATAAATTTTCTATTAAATTTTTAAGTAAAAAAAAAAAATATATTGAAATTTAATCTCATTAGTTCATTTTTACATGATATTGATATGCTTAAAGAAGGAGAAAACGTTTGTCTATACTTTCGAATTGAGTAATATCACGTAGGTGAGGAAAAAAAAAAGTATGTTTCAGTTCATTTGAAGGTCAAAAAGCAACATACATATTGTTCTTCTAAATGATGTATTGATAAAAGTATTCTCACCTGTATCTTCTTATTGGCATTATCTTTCTCTTTTTTTTTTCCTCGTCCAGAAATTAAAATCTATAGGATTTTATCTATGTACACACAAACATATGTGCAAAATGTGAATAATCTATTTTTAGATATGAATATCTTTGGCAAACTTCTTCCAACAACTATTGATTTTATAACACATCGTTCTTTTAGGTAAATTAAAAAATTTGATATCATATTTTATATAAAAAAAAACAACAAGTTTTTGTCATGTTTTTTTATTTTACAGTATTACAGCATCATTATATGATCTACAAAAAGTTAGTCGTGTACATGTTGTTGATAATAGTAAATTAGCTTTAGATGGTAATGTTTATAAACGTATGCCACGTATTATACATTGTTATAAAAAAAATAATAATTTAACTCGTACACGATTAACAGCTGGTCTTGGTGATAAAGTTTTATTAGCAATTAAAGGACAAATGAAAAAAGCAATTATTGTTGGTTGTAAACAACGTATACGAAAACCGAATGTACCACAATTTGATTCAAATAATGTTGTATTAATTGATGATGATGGAAATCCAATAGGTACAAGAATACTTGCACCTATACCAGCATTTTTTCGTACGCGTGGTGATTTAGCTAAAATTGCTGCTATTGCTACAACTTTTGTTTAATAGATTAAATAAAAACAAAAAATAAAAACCTCTAAAAAAAATAAAGATATCCTTTCATTTAATTTGATATGAATTTATTTTTTGTTATGAATATTGATTGAAAATCTTATAAAAGGATTATTTAACATAAATATTATTCATGAAAGATTTATTAATCTATGTCAATAGTAAAATTTTTTTAAGATATTACAGGTGTCTATATTTAGATTAACGAAAAATATGATATTTATTTGAAAGATAGAAAGTTTTGTCCTTAAATATCAATCAATTTGATTATAAAAAAAATTTATATTCTTTTAAGAGGACTCCCCCTCCCCCCTTTCCGGCGTTTCTAAGAAATGGCCGATCGAAAATTCCTGAAACTTTCATGGTAGATAGATCTCGAGTAGTAGAGTAAAAGTTGTCATGGGCACAAATTTGCCAGACCTCATCTTCATGGACTTCCAGAGACCCCAAGGTCAAAAACTTGCAAAACGTTTTCCCCCCCACAAATCCGCAGATGTCATCCGTTCGAGCTGAAATTTTTATCGTGAGTAGACGAACCCAATCAGGGTGGCCGTTTTTTTTTCCAAAAATTTCAAATACTTCAGGCTGGAGAACCAAAATCTCTAGGTTTTTTGGATCCTAAAAATTTTGCAAAGCCTGCCAAACTTGATTAGAAAGAGACATCAAAAATAAAAAAAAACTGCCAACTTAAATCATTTGAAGTCTCACCAAAAAAATATTCAGCCCGATCGGACTCGAAAAGGCGGAGAAAAAGGGGGAAAACTGGTTTTTGATACCAAACAAACTAGTTTCGAGAAAAATGCAAAATAAAAGAAACTTGTAGAAAAACTTATTTTTTTCGTTTCTACGTGAGTATTTTTGCTAATTTTATGCTACAAAGGTTAGTTTCGCATGGGCAATCCGAATCTGGGATCGGTTTTAATTAATTAGTTAACTCAATACGAATTAGCCTTTAATTAGTGGACTTAATTTTTTATAAGATTGCAAAAGAGGTATTCGGGTATGGAGAATCTGAATCTCCTGTCAGAATTAATTAACTGATTACGGTTAATTAACACATTTTTCTCAAAACATCGAATTTACTCAAATCAGAACGAAGAACATGATCTGATGCTAGTTTTATTTAATTAATTAATTAATTTTTTTATCATAATATAACTTTATATTAAAAAAAAAGAAAACTTTTTTCATGCATAGCTCTCCAAAAATCCTGGTTTTTCAGAGACTTCCCGGCCTTAGATTGTTCTGATTTTTATAGCACACATAGAGAAAATCTTGATACACCTTTACACGAAAAAAAAATTTCTTTGGCTCAGGAAAGGAGGGTCCCTTTAAATAAAACAAGTAGTTTTAATATCTTTCGAAAAACAATTATTAACTGATGTTAAAGTTTATAATATGACCTAAATTTGATAGTAAATTGATTTATATCTATTATTTTCAGCTGATTCTGAGTATTTCAAATGAAAAATGATACATTGCAAATAGAATATAATATGACGGTTGGGTAAAAAATAACAACAAATATTGATGTTGATGAATTTTAAAATTCATTAATCTTGAATTTTTATTATTAGAAAATCTTTCATATAAGAAGATGTCAGTTTGTAAAAAATAATCTTTTGTAATCTTGATGAAAAATAAATATTAACGGTATTTTCATTCATTTAATTCTATAAAA
This sequence comes from Macrotrachela quadricornifera, assembly GCA_022393335.1. NCBI lineage: Eukaryota > Metazoa > Rotifera > Eurotatoria > Philodinida > Philodinidae > Macrotrachela > Macrotrachela quadricornifera. Next base: position 9,653 of record JAJEKB010025070.1, on the reverse strand, counting down.
ATATTTCTTTCAAGTTTTATTTTCCTAGTATTCAAAAGAAAATATTGATTATATGAAATAGACGATCGTTTATTTTCAATAAATATTCAATTTGACGATATATATTACAGTTGAATGAGTACATAATTATGTATAAAACAGGGGGAAATAGAAAATTTGTAATACTTAAAGATACCCAAAAATAGTATCAGAGGTACCCTTATTTTCTTGTAGAAGGTTTGAGAAAGTTTCTTTTATAGGATGATAGAGAGAACGATGCTCTATTTTGCTATTCCATTTGATCACTTTTCAACTAATAACACAATAATAAAATTTATTGAAAACTTAACTATCGATTGAAGTAGATTATATGGCTATGATTTGTATTTCAGTTCTAAAATCACTTAATAGATTGTATTAGAGAATAAAATATACGAGAACATGCGGCATGTAAAGCTTTACAATTTACATAAAACTGCTTGTTTTGTAGTTTTTAAAAACAAGCCAAATTTTATGCAATCATTTTTCTCCGCTTCAAAAAACCGATTTTTTTTCTATATAAAAAGAAATTCCTTTATAATCTGTTAAGTAATTTACAACTCGAATACAAATCATAGCTATTTTAATCTACTTCAATTAATAGTTAAATTTTTAACAAAAGTAATTTTTATCGAAATTTTATTATTGTGTTATTAGTTGAAAAAGAATAGAAGAATAGAGCATCGTTTTCTCTATCATTCTATAAGAGAAAACTTCCTCAAACCTTTTTTAAAAGAAAATAAGGCACCTTCGATACTACTTTTGCATATCTCTAAATATTACAAATTTCCGTAGAACCGTCATCCAGATTATCTAACAGTATTTTATAGATGGCAGTATTGATCAATATGTGATATCAACCTTATTCATCGGATTGGTAAAACAAAGGAAACAAAGAACTATCGTTTCCATTCGATTTTTATGAATGCTTTCTTTAATAAAATATTCAGTTAATTATTAACTATTCAACATGTATATTAAGCAGGTAAATTTAATTTATTATAAAATTTGAATATAAATGAATAAATATTTTCTAATAGGTTATTATTCAAGGTTTTCGTTCATATCGTGATGAAACAATTATTGAACCATTTAGTCCGCGATATAATATTATTGGTAATAAAAATTTAAAAAAAAAATATTTAATAAAAATATTTTATTTTGATTATTTAGTTGGACGAAATGGCTGTGGAAAATCAAATTTTTTCTTTGGTTAGTTTTATTATAATTCATATAAAAATTAATTTATATATTTTACTTCTTTTTAGCTATACAATTTGTTTTAAGTGATGAATTTAGTAATTTATCAGCCGAAGGTCGTTATAATTTAATGCATGAAGGTATTAATAGTCGAGCATTAAATGCTTATGTTGAAATTATATTTGATAATTCTGATAGTCGTATTATGGTTTGTATTATAGAATTTTATAAATTATTTTATTTATTTAATTATTAGATTGATAAACCTGAAATTGCTGTTCGCCGACAAATTAGTGGGAAAAAAGATAATTATTTTCTTGATCGTAAAGTTGTTAAGTAAAATTCAATTAAAAAACAAAATTAATTTTTTCAAAATAAAATTTTTTTCTTTTAGTAAAACTGATATAATCAATATGCTTGAAGGTGCAGGTTTTTCACGATCAAATCCTTATTATATTGTTAAACAAGGCAAAGTATGTATAAATAAAAACTTCTTTTTTATATTTATAATTAAATATAGATAACTCAAATGGCTATTGCACCAGATGCAAATCGTCTTCAATTATTACGTGAAGTTGCTGGTACAAAAGTATATGATGAAAAAAAACAAGAAAGTGAAGCTATATTAGCTGAAACAGGTATATAGAATTTATTAGTATAAATAAATTTTTTTTTTTTTTTTTCTATAAAATAGAGGAACGTCGAAAGAAAATAGCTGATTTATTAAAAGCTATTGAAGAACGTTTATTAAGTCTTGAAACTGAAAAAGAAGAACTTAAACAATATCAAAAATGGGATAGATCAAAACGTGGTTTAGAATGTGCAATATGTATGTCTGAATGTGAAGATGCAAAAAAACGAATTGATGAAGTAAGATAATAAATAAAGAACAGTTAAATATTTTTGATATTTTTAAAATAGGTTGTAGCAAAAATGAATGGTGCAACACAAAAAATTGAACAATTAGAAAGTGATCGATTATCTGTAACAGAATTAATTCAAGTAAATTGTTTATCTTTATTTTTGTTTTAATAAAAATTATTTTTTTAAGCAAACAATGGATTCAATAACAGAACTTAAACAACGTTTACAAACTCAACAAATTGAACGTGAAACATTAATTGTTGATAATAAAGATAATTTTCAACGTAAAGCACAAATTGAACTTGAATTACAAGATCTTCAAGGTGAAACTGAACAACGTGATATTAAACGTAATGAACTTAAAAAAGAACTTATTAAATATGATAAATTATTAAATGAAAGTGAACAAAAATTATCAAAAATAATACCTGATTATGATTTATTAAGACATGAAGAAGAACAAAAAACAGCACAGTATATTTAAAATAAAAAAAAAAAAGAATTTTAAAATATTATTTTTATTATTTAGACGTGATCTTGCGGAAGAAAAACGTAAAGAATTATATGCTAAACGTGGTCGAGGTAATCAATTTACATCAAAAGATGATCGAGATAAATGGATTCGACTTGAACTTAAATCATTAAATAAAGCTATTCATGATAAACGTGATCAAGTATATATATATAATAGAAATAAATAAAATATGTTTTTTAAAAAAACAACAATTTAGATGCAACGTTTAAAAAAAGATTTAGAAGATGAAACAATAAAATCACGTGATATTGAAGAACAACTTCGACAAATTGTTGATAATGGTAATGAACAACGTTCTCATATGGATAATGTTAATACACGTGTACGAGATCTTCGACAAAAAAAAAGTGATATTGCTGCACAAAAAACGTACGTATAAATAAATGCAAGTCTTACCCTTTCGCATACGATCAACATTAGAAATGGGCATGAGAAACAAAAATATTTTTTAATTTCATTTATTTTACTGTTAAAATATTATTTTATAGAGATTTAGCACGTAAAGAAACTCAATTACATATGCAACTTAGTCAAACTCGAGATGAATTACGAAAATGTCAAGATACACTTCGATCTGTAATGAATAAAGTAAAATTCTTTTATTTTTAATTTTTAATTAAAAATAAAAATTCGTTTTTTTTTTCTTGTCTATAGGGTGCAGCATCAGGTGCTGATGGTTTACAACGTCTTCTTCGTCAATTTGCTGATGAAAATCGTAATCAAGATATTATTAATGGATATCATGGTACATTAATTGAAAATATTGAATGTGATTCAGCTTTTTATACAGCTGTTGAAGTTATTGCTGGTAATCGGTAAGGAAATAAATATATTTTTCTAAATTATATATATATATTTATTTTTAAATTAGACTTAATTATCATATTGTTGATACAGATGTTATTGCAACACGTTTAGTTAAAGAATTTAATACAGCACGTCAACGTGGTGAAATACATTTTTTACCATTAAATGTATTAGATATTCAACGTAATAATTTACCTGAAATATCTGGTGCTTCACCATTAATTGATCAACTTCAATGGATACCAAAAGCTGAACGAGCTGTTCGACATGTATTTAATCGTATTATGCTTTGTGAAGATTTTAATTCAGCAACACGTACAGCTCGACAATATGATGTTGATTGTGTAACATTAGATGGTAAAATTTTATATAAAAAATTCAAATTCTCTTTTATTTTATTTTTTTTTTGAAATTATGCAGGTGATCAAGTTCAACGTAAAGGTGCATTAACAGGTGGTTATATTGATAAAAAAGTCTCACGTTTAGAATTACAAGGTTCAATAAAACGATTACGTACTGTATTAACTAAATATGAACAAGAATATGATAAACTTCGAAATGAAATAATGAATATTGATAATGAACATAATAATATTATGACTGAACTTCAACGTGAAGATATGAAATCAAAGAAAAATTGGTAAAAATTATTTTTTGAAATAAATATAATAAAATATTAATTATTTATTTTATTTCAAGGGATAATTATGAACAAATGAAATCAGATTCAAAACATCTTCAATCAGAATTAGATAGAATGGTTACTCATCGACCAACAAAAGTAAATTTATTTCTTATTATTATAAATTAAGATAAAAATAAAGATTCTTTTTCTTTTTTTTAATTTTAATTAAAGGAACGACAATTAAATGCACTTAATGCAACAATTGAACAATTTTGTGCGAAAGAAGAATCATTACAATTAGAAGTTGGTAGTGATCTTGTTTCACAATTAACTGTTGAAGAACAAACAACAATTGATAAACTTAATGATACAATTGAAAAAATAACACAAGAATTAAAAGAAATTATTAAAAAACGTGTAGAAGTAAATAAATCAATTTTTTTGATATAAGAAAAATTTTCTATGAATTTTCTTAGTTTGAAAGTACAAAAACTCGACTTGAACATCAAATTTCTAATAATTATCGAAAAAATCGTGATCGTATTAATACAGTAAGGAAAATTTTCATTAGAAAATTTCCATAATCTATTTTATTTTAGGATCTTGAACGAATGCATGTTGAAAATGTTCGTAGTGTTATTGAAGAACTTGAACGTGAATATTCTATTTTATCTGATAAACTTAATGAACATGAAAAACAAACTGATGGTATATTAAATAGAATATATAACATTATTTAATATATCTTTATTATTTTTTTTTTATAGCTATCGATAGAATAATTAATAATTTAGATCGAGAACTTAAAAGCAAACAAAAAGAACTTGAACAATTAAAGGTTAATTTTAAGAAAATGTTTTTTTTAAAAATAATTTTTTTTGTTTTATTTTAGAATTCAGATAAAGATATTGATGAACGTGTTAATGAAGAAAAACGTAATACAGATAAATATGAAGTTAAATTACGTAATGCACAAAATAAGGTTCGAAAATTTTTTCATATCATAAGGATAGAAAGACCAATTTTGATGATGCTTTGACAGTAATATACCTTAAGTAACAAAATTATACCAAATAATAGTTACTTGCATCGATAGATATGATTAAATTGATATTAGTTATTCCTAAAAATTAGAATTTGAACAGTTCATATTTTAGTCTCAGTTCTAATCTGACTTTCTTAGATACAAAAGCCTGCAATATTTAGACGAGTCAGAAGCTAGAACAGAAACCTTTAAAGAGTCTAAACAGTTTCAGAATGCTCTAAGCACTTTGATGACTGAGATATCTTTTTTGTTACTAAAGAATTTATGTATCGGCTATTGTCCTCGAGTTTTCCTTTCAGTTGTTAAAGTTCTCATTTTATTACTTATATTTTTCAGAATTCTAAATATTATATCCTATATTTCTAGCTTGATGAAAGTACAAAACGTCAAAATGATATTGGAGTTCCACCAGATGGACTTGAAAAATATAAAGATATATCAACTAAACAAGTACGTATATAAATATACTTTATTATCCACAAATTTCAATATAACAATATTATTATTTAGCTTCAACGTGATCTTGATCGTGCTATAATTGAATTAAAAAAATATGCTCATGTAAATAAAAAAGCACTTGATCAATTTCTACAATTTAGTGATGAACGTGATAAATTAACAAATCGTAAAGGCGAAATTGATGAAGCACATCGTGTATGTTTTATTTTTAATATATATATTTAAAAAAAAAAGATTCGTTTCCTTTTTTTTAGCATATTGTTGATTTAATTGAAAGTCTTGATAATAAACGTTTTGAAACAATTCAATTTACTTTTAAACAAGTTTCATTATATTTTACTGAAGTTTTTAAACGTCTTGTGCCTGAAGGTACAGCTCATTTAGTTATAAAAAAAGGCGATAATGAAGTTTGTTAAATTTTTTAGTAAATAATTATATATATGATTTTTTTAAAATTTTAATAGGATTATGATAGTGAACAAGTTTCATCACAAAGTTCTGGACAACAAATGTCTGTTGATGATTTTACAGGTGTAGGAATAAAAGTATCATTTAATGGTCGAACAAATGAAATGCGTGATATGCAACAATTATCTGGTGGTCAAAAATCACTGGTTGCATTAGCATTAATATTTTCAATACAAAAATGTGATCCAGCACCATTTTATTTATTTGATGAAATTGATCAAGCACTTGATCCACAATATCGTAATGCTGTTGCTGGTAAAAAACAAATTAATTTAAAATTAAATAATTCTCTTTTTTTTGTTTTCTTGTTTCTATAGAAATGATTAATGAATTAAGTCAAAGAGCTCAATTTATTATAACAACATTTGGTCCTGATTTACTTAAATTTGGTGATAAATTTTATGGTATTACATATAGAAATAAAGTTAGTCAAATACGATCGGTTACACGTGAAGAAGCATTAGAATTTGTTGAAGATAATGATGCACAAAATCAAGCTGTACAAGTACAAGCAACAGCTTAAAATTAATTCTAATATCTCCAATATTTTTTTTTATTGTATTCTATTATCTAGTTCATTTTGTTTGTATATGATGTAAATTTCGTAAAACGAAAGACAAAAAAATCGATATTGTATATTATGTTAAATCGATTGAAATAGAAATTTAATAAGATATAATTCTTATCTTCAGATGTTAGGTGCACTTTTTCGATACGCAAAAACATGTCCACATGTTATGATTGTACCTGTGCGAACAAGTGTTTTTACAAATGGTTAGTTATTTAATTGTTTATATGATTTTATTTATTATTTCTTCTATTTAGTAACCGCACAGGATCTTTGGAAAACAATTACATCTGTAAGTAATGCTGGTGCTAAACGTGGTCGAGCTAAACGACGTGGTGCAACAAAATTTAAAGATTTAAATTTTGGTCAAAGAATTGGTCATGGTAATTAAATATATTCGATAATTTAATTCTATTCTATTTATAAATAATTAAATAAGGTAAAACAAATATTCAATGGCCTGGTCTAAATGCACCAGTTGTTCAAGGTCGTGAAGTTCTTCCTATTGTTGAAAAACCACCTGATCCAATGCGTGAACAACGTTTACTTGAAGTACGAAATCGTCTTGATCGTTTTCGTCGTTTATCAATTCCACCTAGTGAACGTGGTTTTACAGGTGGTAGTCCAGCTGGTAAAAGTCTTGGTCAACCAAATCCAATTAATGAAAGTATGAATTTTAATATTAAGGAAAAAAAAAACAATATTTCATTTAGTAACTTTTGAGGATTTTGATTCTCGTCTTGTTGAATTTAAAACTTTACAACGTACTATTGGAAAAATTGGACGAAAAAAATTTACATCTGCTTTTGTTGCTGTTGGAAATGGAAAAGGTCTTGTTGGTAAGATAAATTTTTTTTTTTAATGAAAAATATAAATAAAAAATTTTTATCGTAAGGTTATGGTAAAGCATTAACTCAAGATGCTCAACAAAGTTTACAAAAAGCTAAAGCAGTTGCTGCGCGTCAATTACTTTATATACCAATTTGTGATGGTCATACAATATTTCATGATTTTTATGAACCATATTATTTTACTAAAATTCGTTGTGAAAAACGTCCACCAGGTTATGGTCTTCGATGTCATCGTATTATAGCATTACTTTGTAAATTAATTGGTATTAAAGATATGTATGCAAAAATTGAAGGTGCTATTAATCCACAAAATTTATCAAAAGCTTTTATACGTGGTTTATTAAAACAAGTAAAAGAAAACAAAAAAAAAAAACAAAATAATTTTTTTATTTACTATTTAGAAAACATATCAAGATTGGGCAAATACAAAACAATTACATTTAGTTGAATATCGTCCTGAACATGATTATTATCCACGTTTATTAGCAAGTCCAAATAATAATCAACCAGTCCGAACATCATTAGATATTGATCCTGATGAAGATTTAGATTTTGAACGTCTTTGTTATGAAGGACGAACTTTAGATAAAACAAATTCAGGTGAACAATATGAACCATGGTATGCAACAAAAGATAAAACACGTTATGGGTGGTATAAATATTTAAGACGACGACATTGGGTTTGTTAAATTTTAATTTAATAAAATAATAATAAGATAAAAATGATTTTATTTCTAGGAAACTGTACAAGAAAATGCTAGTATTGAACGATTAGCTCGTATGGATGAAAAACGTTATGAATCATATTATCGTTATCCAGATGAATTTCATACAGATGTATTAAAACAACTTAAACAACGTATGCATCATGTGTGGTATCCTCGTGTGTGATTTTTTTTTTTTGTTAGTTTTATTTTTATTAAAAAATAAATAAAAAACAAATCATTGTGTTTTTCAAATCGGAATTAGTTTGAATTCGAATAAAAACAAAACAAAACTCATAATTCAATGATTCTTTTTTGTATTAAAAAAAATTTCTTCAACATGACAAAGGCAAAAAAGTTACTTGGAAATTTTTTCGCGCCCTCATTATTGTTTCGTTTTGTTTTTTTGATTTTATTTCGCATTACATCAGATTCTTCGAGATCAGGTACGTCATAAGATGATGATAAAAAAAAAACCCTTTCTTCTTCAAATAAACGTATCGACCCTGTTCGCCTAGTGGGCAATTTTTCATCATACCCATTTTTTTCTCTCTCCTACATCACATGATGATCATGACGAGGGTATATAGTTTATTTTGTTCTTCTCTATGTATTCAACAGAGAAAATGCAGACGAGAAAAAAAAATAACCGACTGGGGTACTGGGAAATAAATGCTTAGAGTAAGCAACAATATTGACGAAGAACGAAAAAGCGAAAAAGAAAAAAAAAAAACGTCCAACATTGCCTATAAAATAAGCTGCACACCATTCCTTTCTTCAGTTACATTCTGCCTTTTTACAAAGACACATCTACATTACAGTTACTAAACAAGTAAGGTTTAATTTTTTTTTTGTTTTTATGAATATCTTATATTAATTAAATGAAATATTTTTTTAGACAACAAATATGCAAATTTTTGTAAAAACACTCACAGGAAAAACCATTACACTCGAAGTATGCTTTGATATTTATATGTTATATATTCAAATAATATTAATATTATTATTTTCATAATAGGTCGAACCTTCGGATACAATTGAAAATGTAAAAGCAAAAATTCAAGATAAGGAAGGTATTCCACCAGATCAACAACGATTGATCTTTGCTGGTAAACAATTGGAAGATGGTCGTACATTATCCGACTACAACATCCAAAAAGAATCAACACTTCATTTGGTTCTTCGTCTTCGTGGTGGTATGCAAATCTTCGTCAAAACACTTACTGGCAAAACAATTACACTCGAAGTTGAACCATCAGATACAATTGAAAATGTCAAGGCCAAAATCCAAGATAAAGAAGGTATTCCACCAGATCAACAACGTTTGATCTTTGCCGGTAAACAACTTGAAGATGGTCGAACACTTTCGGATTACAATATTCAAAAGGAATCAACACTTCATCTTGTTCTTCGTCTCCGTGGTGGTATGCAAATTTTCGTCAAAACACTTACTGGCAAAACAATCACTCTCGAAGTTGAACCAAGTGATACAATTGAAAACGTCAAAGC
>JAJEKB010025069.1:0-17495 GCA_022393335.1 Macrotrachela quadricornifera | reverse complement strand
AAAATGAATGTAAATTTATTTTTTTTTGTATGAATTATTATTCATTATATTAGAATAAATTTTATTTTTAGATTTATTGTCCATCAGAAGCTAGTATTCATGATATGACACGTTTTCATTCGGAAGATTATGTTGATTTTCTTTCACGTGTTGCACCAAATAGTCCAGAATTTCAACGTTTTTATTCAATGTATAATTTAGGAGATGATTGTCCTGTATTCACAGGTCTTTTTGATTTTTGTAAACTTTATACAGGTGCTTCATTACTTTCAGCAACAAAACTTAATCATAGAGTTTGTATTTTTTTTTTATTCATTTATTATATTCATTGATCATTTGTACTTCTTTTTTTTTTAATTTTAATAGCAAAGTGATGTAGCTATTAATTGGGCAGGTGGTCTTCATCATGCTAAAAAATGTGAAGTAAAAAAGAAACATATTCAATAAATCTTTAAAATCTATTTTTTTGTATTTTGTAGGCATCAGGATTTTGTTATATAAATGATATTGTAGTTGCTATTCTTGAATTATTGAAGTAAATATTAAATAAAAACTAGAGAATGTTTTTTTGTTTTAAAGAGATTTATTTATTTAGATATCATGAACGTGTACTTTATATTGATATTGATGTTCATCATGGAGATGGTGTACAAGAAGCATTTTATTTTACTGATCGTGTTATGACTGTATCTTTTCATAAATATGGAAATAATTTTTTTCCTGGAACTGGTATGGTTATATAAATTATTATAAAATTCAAATTCTTTAATTATTTTTTCTAGGTTCAATGTATGAAATTGGAGCAGAAACTGGTCGATATTATTCAATTAATGTACCTCTTCGGGAGGGTATTACAGATGATGGTTAGTAGATAAAGATTTCATTTTTATGTTTACATATAAACTTTTGTAATCTTATCAAATATTGAGATATCAGTACACCACTTTATTCAAAGCAAATGCTAGAAGTTTAATATAAGAAAAAAAAAACAAATAACATTTTTTGTAACGTTTTATTATGCAATGCACATATAACATTTGGAATTGCTTACATATATTTGAAAGAGATAAAAAAAAAAAGCAGACATAGAGTTTAAACTAATAACAACATTACAAATATGACTCATGTTACATGCATTGATAATAGCATCGTTGTAACGAATTTAAGTTTACTATCATGAGAGATAAGTAAAAAAAACAATAGGGTGAAAATCACAAAATGAAGAGAAGGTGTAAGAAAAAGAATAGTCAAAGAAGCAAAGCTTCATGAAACTTGTTTTCTTCATCTGCTCATTAAGATGTTACAATATAATCATTGTTTCATTGTATTCATTGTTAATTTTCATCTTATATGCATTTGAGTAGTCAATTGAAAGTATTGGCGGACCGGCTTAAGATCAAAAATTAAAATTTTGCCCACGTAATATTTGAGTTTTGTATAGCTGTTCGAATATTACGTGGAGACAGTGAGGTGACAATGTCCATCCTTGGGCTCAAAGGCTGGCCCGTCAATGATCGAAAGTATTTTGAACTATTCATTGTAATACATATGTAGATTATTCATAAATGTCTACTGTCCTAACAGCACTTTATTCTCGCTCTGTGCTTGATAAATTAAAAGTATGTGTGGATTATAGATATGAGACAGATATGATTTTTTTATCTCATTTTTCATTTCTCTCGATAAGATACGCAAAAATCGACTTGTTCCTTCGCATATAATAAATCTTTGATTTAGATAGTATGATTTATTCCTTATATTTTTTAATTCTTTTTCTTGACAGCTGCGATCGAACGTGCATACTAACAATACTATTCAATTAAAATGGTTTTCTTTCAATCTTCTACGTAGAATGTCTGATGTAATGCTATAATAGATCCAAATGCTTTGTAATTTGTTTGAGAAAAATTGTTTCTCGTATCGAAAAAAAAAAAATTTCACATATTAGAGGAAAAGAGAAAAGTGTCCATTGATGTTATAGTGATGTAGTATTTTACATGAAATAGCTATCATATTTGAGAAGGATAGATCTACATTGCATATCGAGTGTTTTTATGAATCGGATGTCGATGACATATAATTGAAATTATTTCCTTCAATCCATTCTTTCACGCATGCTTCTTTCTTATCAGTCTCGATCGGCTATTGCATTCTTTCATAATTTGATTCAAATCCAAGTGAGAATGATGGTGCTTTGCATAATAAAAGAAAAAATGTCATCAAGATTGTAATTTTGACTATTTGATCAATGAATACCAATGATATGTATTGGTTCTATAAGGTTTGTAGTATCTATAAATATTGCATTTAGTATGTCATTATCGATGCATGTTAGTGCTAGATATTTTCCTATTGCTATGCATATGTCACCCTCATTGATTAGTAACATTTTAATAAAATATATTGAAATATAATATTTTCTGTGTATTTCATAGCTTATCTATTCCAGTAGTTATGTATGTAAATACTATTACTTTGTAAAGTACGTCTATAGATTCAAGTGTTTGTTCAGTTCATTTTTCTATATTGTAGTTTCTCAGTATGAAAGATAAACTATAAATGTTAGATCTTACCATTTCATTAGTTTTCTATTGTTCTAAGACTGAAATTAAAATTCTAACGACATACCATTTCTGTAAGGGATCAAAAGTTCACATTGTCTTAGCAGATTTATCCATTATTCCACTGATGTAATCGGGAACATTTTAGGAACAAAGAAAGATATGATTCGATTAACTGCAACTTACTTCTTTTAATTCGTAGTAAAAGTACCATAACTTTTATTCATTCTAATACTGTAGATGTTAGTTGAGGATCATACATGTTTAGGTTATTTTATACTTTTTCATATTGTACTTTAATTTTCATTCATTAGAAAATGCAATTTTATTGAATCAAATTCTTCATTAGTTAGTTTATGCATCAAGTTGCACATGATTTTATGTTAATCGTGGAATTTTTTATAGTACATACAATCTTAAAAGATAGATTGCTGGTTAATATAATCAAATTCGATGTGATTCACTAATTTGTAGAATAATAGATCATTGATCGTGTAGTGAATGCTGTTCAATAACACATTGTGTATATTTTAATATATTTAAGCACTGATACTCTTTATTTTGTACGAAGATGATCTGTTCTCCAATAGCGAGTGCAATATTTTATACGATTTCTAGTTAGAAACGACATAATAAATAACCAATGTTTAGTAATCGAGATGCAACTAAACTTAAAAGGTGTGCTTTATTCTATTATGTCTATTATAATAAAACAAAGGTTATTCGTTTTTCATTCGCATTCATAATTGATCTGTTTTATATTATTGGACAACATAATAGTAGATTTGATTTCGTCTCTGTACCACATGGTATGTAACTTACAGTCAGAGTAAAACAAGTAGAGATAAATTTGGTCGTTATAACCTTGATAGTTACATTTGTAACTGTCTTTAGATATTTGTCGATAGTAATTAACGTCATACTACCATGCTTTTTATTCATACTTTACTTCTGATCTTTATTTAATCATCCAATTACTGTCAATTATTGAATGTGCATGTTTTATTCTACAATTTTCTTCAAATTATTGAAAGAAAGAAATTTTTATTATGATTTGTTAGGTGTCTTAGTCATATTTTCTTGCTTTATGTTTCTTCAATGTAGAAGTAATGGATTCGCTATGATTATTGAGCGATCGATCAATCACGTTTCGAAGTTGGTAATTTATGATGAATGTTTATCTTAACATTCAAAATAAATTGTATATATTATTGAATTTGACAATTACTCATACGATTGTGTCCTAGAATCATATGTAAACTCAAGACATTGATAAAAATCGTTTACTATAGAAGGTTTATACCCTTGGGAATGAAGAGAAGTTTTTTTTCTGTTCTTTATTATTATGATCTTAGTACATTGATTGTTAAGGATATTGATGTTGATGTATTTGAAACAGTAGATCTGAATTATTCATAATTAATTCACTAGAATTTGAGTGAGCTATAATTAAATGAGTGTTCGATATGTTACTATTGATTAATTAATAATTGATAGAAAACATAAAGTTGCGAAAAAAGACATGAAGCAATAATCTTTCAATATTAACTTCTATTTATTGAAAAATTTCTGTAAGAAATGCATTCGAATTCCAAAATAAATCAACTTTGGAAAATATTTATAAATATTTTATTTTGTTTTTTCTAGACTATTATGAACTTGTTTTCAAACCAGTAATGTCAACTGTAATGCAATATTATCGTCCTAAATGTATTGTTCTTCAATGTGGTGCTGATTCACTTGGTGGTGATCGACTTGGTTGTTTTAATTTATCAATAAAAGGACATGGAAAATGTGTATCATTTGTTATGGAACAAAATTTACCAGTGTAAATATATTTTCATTTATATTCAATAATTAAATTTTCTATTTAATCTATTTTTTTCTTTTAGTCTTGTAGTTGGTGGAGGTGGTTATACAGTAAAAAATGTTGCACGTTGTTGGACATATGAAACATCATTAATACTTAATGAACAACTTTCTAATGATATACCATTTCATGGTAAAAGAAAAAAAAATACTAAAGATTTTAATTTATAATTTAAAAATTTTTTTTTTATTGTTAAAGATTATATTGAATTTTTTGCACCTGATTGTCAATTACATCCGAATTTATTTAATCCAAAAATTGAAAATGGAAATTCACGACAAGTATATTTTTATTTTTATTTTAATTAAAATTAATTTTTTTTTGTAGTATCTGGAATTAATTGTTCAATTTGTTAATGAAAAATTACGTTTACTTGCTCATGCACCATCAGTTCAAATGCAAGATGTTCCACCTGATTATTTAGATACAGATAATCATATTGGAGGAAAACCAACAAGACCGTAAAAAAAAAATTAAAAATAATTTCTTCTTGATTTTTTTTTCAATATATTTAGTGCTGATGCATCAAATGAATTTTATGATGATGAAAATGACGTGGATTGAACTAATTAAATATACTTTTTATATGTCTACTTGTTTTCTTTTTTTTCTTTTGTGTACTGAATATTCGGCTCAGTGTTCAGATAGATATAAGAAAAAAAAAAATATTGTATTGTTCATTAAATTACTTTGTCTTCTTATCGTTAATATTTGTTGTCATTAATTAATCATGTGTCATGTTTTTTTTTTTTGTTTTTATTTCTAGATGAAATTATATTATTATTTTATTGATATTAGACAATTCGATATGATGATCATGATTAAATAGTGATACAATGAAGTATTATGATATGATAGATTTCTCTTGAAAAATTACAATGAACTTTGAAGTATAATAAACAAGAAATTTATCAATATTGGTAAAGATTATGGTTATCATATATAACGTATTAAATGAGATTAGAAAAGAAAGACTAGTATTCTATTTCAAAATATTTTTCACAATATCGGAAATTTGATATGATATGCTAATTTAATTGAGATGTATTTTTCTGAATAAGAATAAAATACCTCGATCTATTCGTATCATTCAAGAAAACTATTTATAAACTAAAATTATAATAAATATAATTTTTATAAATTTCACGAAATAGTTAATGTTATAATAAACCAAAAACGATATAAGATTAATTTTGATAATCATTCTTTTTAATGCGGTACGAAGCACTGCATTTCTGTAGTCCTTTGCGAGTTTCTGTTTTTTTAATGCAGTGTGAAGCACTGCATTTATGTAGACCTTCGCGAATTTTTTTTTTCACAAAATGACGATGTTTTAAAGGACTTCGTTTTTTTTTTGAAGTTTCAGATAATTAAAACGAAAATAAGATAAAAAGTTAGGTACCATTCTCTCTGTATAACAGTTGTGATTACATCTGATGATAGATAATTAAAGCAACAATTGACAGTGTTCAGTAGAAGCAAGTGGATAGGTATTGATAGAGATAAATTTTGTTATGTCTGGACTTTATTAATCGAAACGCTACTTTCTCGACAAAATTCACAGACAGGAAATATGCTTCAAGAAATCTGAAAGAGCTTGTCAAGTGCCTGTTTAATCGTTGAAACAAATATACATTTTTAATGAGTTACCAACTTTCAATATCTATAGTTTGTTATTCTCTATATTTTAGAATGATTGTACTGATCATTTTATGATTTATTCAGTAAGTATGTTTTTTCTATTTCAATTAAAAAGTCTTAACTGATATTTCCTGAAGGCATATATGTATTTTCTCATAAAAAAATTGATATTATCTATTAACACATTAAGAATAAGGTTATTGAAGAAAATTATGCCTAAAGTATATATGATCATAGAAAAAGAAAAAAACAACAATTTCTATTATTCTTTATCAAGATATATTTTTCTAGGAAAGAATACAATATTTGTTAAATATTATATCATCGGTATAATTAGTAAAAAAAAAATAAGATATATATATACGGTCTAGATCATATAACGTAAGGTTGAAGGTAATTGATCGTTTCATTATTACAAATATTTGATCCTTTTTAATCATAAAATATTTCGAATAATCATTGATGATTTTTTTTAGAAAGAATAAACTTTTTGATAAAAGACTTTTCTAAATAATAATCTTATTTGAATATCAACATTTTGTTTTTTTATTTCGATATAAATAAATGATAAAATCTTAAATTAGATTCTTCAATCAAAATCTGTTATTACTATTCTTGTAGAATATTTCAATGTGCATTTTAAAAAAATTCAAGATTTTATTATTTATGTCAAAATAAAAACTATTGTCTAAGTTTCAGTAAATCTGATAGTTCACATTTTTAATCAATTTTCTATTTATTTGCATAAAATTTTTCTTTTCTTTTCTTGAATATTATATTTTCTATAAAAGAAATTATATTTAACCTTGATTTTCTCTTCATAGACTTTCATCATATATATATATATAATGACAATATAAAGAAAAGCGCATATGGATTCTATAATCGATATTTAATAAGAATGTAAACAGGATTAATGATAATATTTTATTATATGAAAGAAACATTGACCAGCTGATAACAATAAAATGAAATATGTAGCTTATTATTTTCTTTCAATTTGCACATACAATGAATTGTTTTATTGATAGTTATGAAAAAAATGTACTGTTCTTTTTTTTCTTACTTTAAAGAACGCCTGTGCAAATAAAAAATAATTGTTATTTTTTTACAAGAACGGCAAGGAATAAAAAAGAAAATTATATGTCTTGTCATTGTTTCTTTTTCTTTTTTATTCTAGGATGCCATCATTCCAATCCATTATAGGTCGGCAATGATTAAATTACAATGAATTAAATAGGATTTTGTTTTTCAAACGACACACATAATCTCTAATTAATCATCGAACTTCATGATTCAAAAAAGGCGTACAGTCTTTTTATTTGTGTGTTCAATTGTTTTTGTGCAAGCACTTTATTATGTTGTTACGTTAAAAATTAAAAAACATCATCCAGATATTACAGAGTCATCAGCCATGTTAATATCAGCATTATTATATAATCAATCGTCAGATAGACGTAAACCGTCCGTCCAACAATCTCAAATAAGTACAAATACTTCAAATTCAATAGAAGTAAGTCAAATAAGATACCTGTAAAATTTACTCAATTGAAAAAAATCATAACAAAATGTTTTTGTTTTTCTTATGTGTCAATTTCAAGAACTTAAAAGAAAAAAAAACATTAGACTACGTAATATAAATTACACAAAAGTAAACATTTATATTCTTTTTTAGACTAATAATACCCATGAATTAACATCAAAAAATATATCTCATAATAATCTCACATTACAAAATTTAATAGTCAATATAACAGTTAATCTCACTACTACCTCCATTAATACTACTTCTACTATTGTCAGTACCATCATTACTACTACGATTACCACAAGTGCAACTCAGACACCACTTCCAGTAACAATAGCAATTCCATTTTTAAATGCTACATCTTATTCATCGTTTAGTTTTACTAAACCTGATATAAATATTTATAATTCTTTGCCAATTTGTAATTTTTCTATATCAAATAATAATACATCAATATATAAAATTCCAATAAATCAAACAATTAATTCATATAATATTCTTGAACAACATCATGGAAATCATTTATATCCCGGTGGACATTATATTCCAGAACAATGTCGAACAGAACAACGTTTAGCTCTTATTATATGTTATAGAAATCGTGAACAACATTTAAAAATGTTTCTTGATAATATTCATCCATTTTTACAAACACAACAACTTGATTATACAATATTTATTGTTAATCAAAATGGAAAAGATCCATTTAATCGTGCTGCTTTATTTAATGTTGGTTATATAGAAGCTATGAAATTATATCCATATGATTGTTTTATTTTTCATGATGTTGATCTTTTACCTGAAGATTTAAGAAATATTTATAAATGTGGAGATCAACCAAGACATATGTATGTATTTAAATAATTCTTTCAAATTTATTTAACTAAGATAGTTAATCAAATAATATGTAATTGTCATGTATCTATCTATGAAAAAAGTTATGACATATGAAAGTCTTTCTTTCATCATATATCTTTAAATACATCTGACGGCATCTATTTTACAAGTTAATTACGCAAGAAATTTCATATTAATTTCGACATATTTCATTTTCCTTATTTTATATTTACATGTAACATAAAATTTTCTTTTTATTTTTAGGTCTGTAGCTGTTGATAAATTTAATTATAAATTATTTTATTCAACATTATTTGGTGGTGTAACAGCATTTCGTTTATCAGATTTTGTTGGTACTCATGGTTATCCAACAGTTTATTGGGGTTGGGGTGGAGAAGATGATGATATGTATTTACGTGTTGTTAATAAATTAAAAAAACAAATAACACGTTATCCAATTGAAATAGCTCGATATAAAATGATTCGTACACATGATCATACATCAAGTGATCAAAATCCTCATCGTCATACAATATTATATTCGAAATATGATTATAATCTTGATGGTATAAATACAACAAATTATACATTACATAATATAGTATTTTATAAATTATTTACATTAATTAATGTTACATTAAAAGAAGAAACATTTGAACATATTCGTACTCGTTTACATATAAAAAAGAAAAAGAAATAATTCCATTAAATTATGTTGTTTTGTTTGTTTTTTATTTTCCAAAACTAATTTCTATTTTATAAATTTTATCTGTGATGATATTCAAAAGAATGAATAATAATAATAATAATAATAATAATAATGAATTTATTCATTATTTCCTTCAAATTGATATAAAAAATAAATCGTTTACCTTTTGTTTTTTTTGTCTAGTTTATGCATGAATGAGCTTTGTGTTCTTTTTTTTATATGCATTTATTCTTTATATCTAAAAAAATCTTCAATTTCATAATAAATGGCAATATTAAAAACTAAATAAGCTTTTAGTATTTTTTAGATAAAATATTTTCCTCATGTCGTATATGTTACCACATTTACATAATGGTTGGCAAGTAGATCAAGCTATTTTATCTGAAGAAGATAAAGTTGTTGTTATACGTTTTGGACATGATTGGGATCCAACATGTATGAAAATGGATGAAGTTTTATATAAAGTTGCAGAAAAAATAAAAAATTTTGCCGTTATTTATTTGGTTGATATTACAGAAACACCAGATTTTAATAAAATGTAAGTAAAATTTTATTATATATATTGATATGTTTTTATTTTAGTCAGTATCTTCAGAACTTAATGATTATTATATTGAACTATATTATTATTATTATTTGAAAATTCTTTATTTTGGGACAAAATAAAATTCGAATAAAAGAATCTGATCTG
This sequence comes from Macrotrachela quadricornifera, assembly GCA_022393335.1. Lineage (NCBI taxonomy): Eukaryota > Metazoa > Rotifera > Eurotatoria > Philodinida > Philodinidae > Macrotrachela > Macrotrachela quadricornifera. Next base: position 7,658 of record JAJEKB010025069.1, on the reverse strand, counting down.
AGCTGGTAGGTTCTAATTACTAGAAACAATCTTGAGGGTGAGAGTTTGTTTGGACTGAGATCGGATCAGACAAAAGTTTATTTAGAGCTTTAGTAATCTGACATCTGTAAAGAATAAACATTTATCAATTGATTAGTAGAAGAATATATATTGAATAATATTTAATGTTTTTTTTTTCTAGGTATGAATTGTATGATCCATGTACGGTCATGTTTTTCTATCGTAATAAACATATTATGATCGATCTTGGTACAGGCAACAACAATAAAATAAGCTGGGCTTTAGAAGATACACAAGAATTTATCGATATTGTCGAAACAGTTTATCGTGGAGCTCGTAAAGGTCGTGGTTTAGTTATTTCACCAAAAGATTATTCGACAAAGTATCGTTATTAATATATATGTCTGTTTATTATGTTTTTCTTTATTCAAATAAAATAAAGTTCATTATCTTGTGAATATATATACATATATTCATTCTCATAATATTATTGGATAAAATATAGATTATGAAAAATTGGATAATTGCTTGTAGATATGACAACAGATCAAATAATGGCTACAAATGCTTATCGATTGTTCATCAATCGATTATGTCGTACTTGTCCTTTAAAAACTCAGTGTTCTATATTTAACAAATTCGTTGAACAACAGGTGCCTATTTGTATATAAACAAATTCAAATAAGAATAAAAAATGATACATGAATTTCTACACGATTGAAAATAATATTATTTCAGCCGGTGTCGCTTATAAATTCCAATAGAAGAGATAATGATTTTTATATCAAATTAAAGCTCGTCAAAAATGGGGTTTATTGATACTAAATAGTAAGGATTATGCAAGCTTTTCAATAACGAACACAGAAAAACTCACAAATTTAATACTTTTTTTGAAGTAGAAAAGTAAGGTGGTGCTAATTCAAAATGGAATAATGCGTTTTTGTTGGATATTTTTACATGATTCGATAGATCTCGTCGAGCTCTACAAAACTGTATATATGAAAAAAATTTTTAAACATAGTTGTTGGATTAAAATTCACTGAAAACTGTGTAAAAAATGTGTCAAAAAAACATGCATTTTTTTATAGGGGAAAAAAAGTGGTCTTTTTACACTAAATTCAACTGTATTCCATTTGTATCCTTACGTAAGATGCTTAAAAGCATACTCATTCGATGCAATTTTTCATGCTCTATCGAGTGAGTATATTTCGAAACGTCTGAGACAGTAAAAATATGACTTTTTTAAACGTTTTAAAGATTTTTCAAACAGTTTTTCGAATTTTTTCATTACAAAAAGTAACTCAGAAAATTTTTTCGTATATACAACTTTGTAGAGCTTGGCAAGATCTATCGAATCTTGTAAAAGTATCCAAGAAAAATACATTCCATTTTTGAATTACCAACATCTTACTTTTCTACTGCAAAGAAAAGTATTAAATTTCTTCAAGTTTTTTATGTTTGATATTAAAAAGTTTGCATAATCTTTACTATGTAGCATTAATAAACCCCATTATTGACGAGCTTTCATTTGATATAAAATTCATTATCTCTTCTATTGAAAATTATAGGCGGTACCCTCTGAAATAATATAAAATTATTCTTTTATTATTATTATAGGAAAGAATATCACTTGAATCAACTTCACTTAATCAATCTGATACAGAGATAATAGATAATAATTTAACTGTTTCATCACCTCAACATTGTTTTTTATGTCTTGATATTTTACATCATTATACTTCTGATGAATTTATTCAACAAGTAATAATTTGATTTCATTTTTATTTTTTTGTTTAAATACATTCTATTATTAAAAGATTAAACAAGTTGCTCAATTAACAACAAGTGATTTTCAATCATTTTGTTGTAATCTTTCTTTACCAATGAATTTACTTATTCGACATGTATATATATTTATATATATTATAAAATAAAAAAATATATATTCTAGGCATATTTACTAAAATTTTTAAATAAATTTATTGGTGAATGTAATGAAAAAGATATGCCAATTATTAAAGATCAATGGAGAAATTTAATGATTGATCGATTAGAAGCAGCACTTGAACGACCATATCAAGTAGAAGTATTTTGAAAAAACAAACAAACAAATTATTTTCTTTTAAATCAATCAAATTTTTTTTTATTAGAGTCCTTTTGAAATTAATATAACATTTGATTTTAATGGTGAAAATACAGAACTTAATTTTTTGTAAGTTTATATTATAGAATTAATATAATACTAAATAGTTCAATGTCTTTTTTTTCTAGACGAAAATTTCGTTATGCTGATAATCCGAAATTACAAGTAAGACATCGTTTAATTAAATTATATGACCATTGATTATTTTTCTTATCAGTACCAATAAGAATACCATCACTTGTACAATAAAGATTTTTTTGATATTGAAGTTGATCTATTCTTGTTAAAATTGTCCATTGATCTGTATGAATATTATACCTAAAAAAAATAAGATTAGTTTTATAATGAAATAGATTATAGAAAGCACAAAACATATACTAAGTCATTCAATCTTTTCCTTCTTTCAATCATCACTAGAGTATTGATTACATCGCTGTTTCCATTAAATATGCATCATATAAAGTTTATAATTATGAAAACAATTGTGAAATTATTTTGTCACTGTCACTATTGAAAACGTTATAAAAGATAAAAAATAAATTATATGATTTTTCATATTTCATTAAAAATAAATATAATTTTAGAAATCAAATGCTAATGAAGCATTTACTCGACAATCAGTTACTTCAATTCTTAATGATCTTACATTTGATGATTTTGAAAAGTAAATATATTTATTTAAATAAATATTTTAAAATATTTCTTTTACAAATCTAAGTTATTATAAACCAGTTATTGATGGACGTACATCATGTACAATACTTGCTCAACATGATTCAATCTATATAGCTGGTTGAATAAATTTTCTTATTATTATTTATAGGAATTATTTTCAATATTAATCTTTAGGACGTTATAATAAATATTCTCGTACATTATCTCAAACTCCATGGGTTATTGATGGAATTCGTAAAGCTGATACATCTGTTGAAGAATTAATTGCTGTTCCAATAAGTAAACTTGTTCGAGCTAAACGTAATGATTTTTTAATTTTATTATTAAAAATATTATTTGAAAATTTTCTTTTGAATAGAACATGTTTTTTTATCTTCGGGTCGTGAAGATGTTGATGTACGAACATTAGGTCGTGGTTAGTATTAATTTATTTATTAATATTATAGATAAATATTTTACTTCAATAGGTCGACCATTTGTTATTGAATTTCGACAACCATCTAGAATTTTATATCAACCTGAAGAATTTTTTATTGTTCAACATGTTTGTTTTATTAAAATATTTTCTTTTTCTTCTTATTTAAATATTTTTTTGTTTCTTAGGAAATTAATAAATTAACAAAAGATATTCGTGTACGAGATTTACAACAAGTAACAAGGTATATGATTATAATATATTAAGATATAAAAAAAACACATAAAATTTCATTTATTTTATATAAGAGAAGAAAGTAATCAAGTAAAAGAAGGTGAAGAAGAAAAAACAAAATGTTATGAAGCATTATGTTATACAGATACACAAATTGATCAAAATGAACTTGATCAAAGACTTGCATCAATATCAAATCCATTAGTTATTCAACAAAAAACTCCAATTAGAGTTTTACATCGGTAAAAAAAACCAATTTATATATATATATATTTTATTTGAAAAATTTATTAGACGAACAGTAATGACACGTCAACGATTAATATCTGAACTTTCAGCAATTATTATTGATCCATATCATTTTCGTTTACGTTTAACAACTCAAGCTGGTGCTTATGTAAAAGAATTTGTTCATGGTGATTTTGGTCGAACAAAACCAAATTTAACAATGATTCTTGATCGTTTTGTTGATATTCTTGAATTAGATGTACTTGTATGTAATTTTCTTTTATTAAATTTCGAAAAATATTTATTTTTCTAGGCAGTTAATATTGATTTTCCACCAATGTTAAAAGATGAAAATAATGATAATGAAAAAAATCTTTTTTCTGATATTAATGAAAAATAAAATATTTTAATAAATCGAAGAGAATATTTTATTTTTATATTATTGATCAATAAAAACATCTGACAAACAATTGATTCATAAACAATACAAAATATCCCGAATATTAATATGATTTTGCAAATCTATACTTTTGTAAACAACGAAATTCTTTACAACAAGAGAAAGTCAATTAATTAGATTTTAATACCTAAAAGTTTATTTATCTTTTATAGAATGGTTCTATAATTTGTCTTTATAAAATGACATGTTGAAGAGCGTACAGTATCCAGCGCTTGTTCTTATGTAAATGCACCTAAAAAAACGTTTGATTGTGTCAAGTTTAGATACTGATAAAGTTCATGACGTTTATAAACGGCAGTAATGGTAGCCAAAAAGTTAAAACTATTTTTGATCTTCACCAAAGATTTGATCTTAATAAGTGCATTTTATGTCAGCAAAAGAATTTCAAAAAAAATTGCAAAGGTTAGATTTTTTTTCAATACAAATAAATTTACATATAAAATAAAAGAATAGTGAAATAAAAGAAAATGTTCAATTTTGCTTTAAAGATTCACCTAATTTGAATATCTAACGAAGAATTTTAGTTTTTCATTACTTACTTTACAGTTCAACAATGTTTCAAAAACGAAATATCGTATTATAAATTGATTTCGTACAGTTTTAATAATTTACATTTTTTCAATTTCAAAAGATTATAACGGGTGGGCCATAAAGAATTACCCTCTCAGTATTTTGCATTTTTCTCATCTATAATTCAAGTTAGAAAAAATAATTTTTTTACAGAAAGATTTCTCGTTAAATTCTCTACAAAAGTAGATGTTCTTATTATTTTAAATAATTTCCATTATTTTGAGGCATGCGATACAATCGGTTGGTCCAAGAATTGCAACTTTCAAACACAACAATTTTTTAGAACTTATTTCTTCTATTGTTGTTCCTTTGAATATTACTGTGTTTAAGAAAACAAAATATACCATAAGGTGCAGCGTGAGATGCTCTACAAACTACAAAGTAAAGTTTATTTTAATAGTATACCTTTTGTCTTCAAGTAAAACAAAACTTTTATGTGTTCAAATTTTACTATTACGAGAAAATAATTCTTTTACACGAACCAGAATTCCATTTTCTTATTTTATCTTTTAATCAACTAATAGGAGTCTCTAAAAAAACAAAGTATACCATAAGATTCAGCGTGAAAAGGACTACAGTTTATAAAGAACAGTTTATTTTATTTCTGTACGTTTTATGGTCAAAGAGGCCCCAAATTCTGTGCGACCAGATTTTCATAACGGCAAAAGACTGGTCTCACAAAGTCTTTCTATTTTTGAAAACAAAAAATACACTATTAAAATAAACTTTACTTTGTAGTTTGTAGAGCATCTCACGCTGCACCTTGTGATATATTTTGTTTTCTTAAACACAGTAATATTCAAAGGAACAACAATAGAAGAAATAAGTTCTAAAAAATTGTTGTGTTTGAAAGTTGCAATTCTTGGACCAACCGATTGTATCGCATGCCTCAAAATAATGGAAATTATTTAAAATAATAAGAACATCTACTTTTGTAGAGAATTTAACGAGAAATCTTTCTGTAAAAAAATTATTTTTTCTAACTTGAATTATAGATGAGAAAAATGCAAAATACTGAGAGGATAATTCTTTATGGCCCACCCGTTATTATTTATTTCGAAATACATATATATATATATATCCTACTAACTTATTCATATTCTTACTATGTATGTCCTCTATATAAACCTTCTACGATTGGTTATTTTCTATCCTCAAACAAGTGGTAAAGTAAGTAAGTAACTATTAGTGGTAGAGTACTACATATACGCTTCTTTTTCACGAAGATATTAAATCACCTGGCTCACTATAATCTTTCTTCATATAAATTTTTGTATCATTTGTTTTTTGTTTAAGATTGATTTTCTACTGATAAATATGACATCTACAAATCGTAAATCAAAACGTGATGATTCAAAACGTTCATCTGCACCTATAATTGTTGTTCCTGCTAGTGAACAACAAGTGACAAAGGTTGAATAATTATTTTTCTTTCTTTTTTTTTGTTTTTTGATTAATTTTTAATATAATTTTTAGATAAAAAATGCTGTTAAAACAAATGAAGCCGTTGTATTAACACAAACATCGAATACAATTAATAATAAAAAAAGACGAGCAACAGAAATTATTCAAAATGAAGTTTGTTATTTTATTTAAATTAATTAAATAAGTTTTGATTTTATCTTAGGTACCTTTATCTGAACGTTTAAGTTCATTTGAAAGTCAAACATCAGCTGGTCAATTCAATACGGAACAAAAACAACCAAGTTTAGCAACTGATAGTCTTGTTACATTACTTACACAAGGTTTACAAAGTTCTGATACAACTCTACTTGATGTAAGTAAATTATCTCTCATAAAATCTTTGAAAAATCAAAAAAAAAACCCAATTCTCATCTATTTCGTTTAAATGATTATTATATGAAACAATATACACAGAAAAAAAAATGAATAATTTTTTTTTTTAAATTAAATTGTTTATATTTAATTTTAAAATGTTGTCTTATCACTTGTATCATCATTTTCAATAGATAATATTGTTGTTGTTGGTGGTGGTGATCCTGATGAAGATTTTTGTATACTATTACGTTTTTTACTTGAACGTTGACTTGTTCGTTGAGTTGTTGATGATGATGAATCAAATTCTTTTCCACCTTGACTTTTAAGATATGCAAATACATCACGAGAACCTGTTTCACGAGCCCATTTAAGTGGAGAATGACCTTGATTATCAGTTGCATTAAGACGTGCACCACGATTAAGAAGTAAACGTACAAGTTCAACATCATTATGTGCAGATGCTACATGGAGAGGAGTCCAACCGGATGCATCTTTTGTATTTAATTCTGCTTTATGTTTAAGTAATAGACGAACAATATCTGGATGACCTTTTTTTTTTAACATAAAAACAAAAAATCAATTTTAATTTTTGAATTAAAAATTTTTAACTTACCAAGATCGACAGCACGATGAAGAGCAGTGACACCATCTCTATTAACAATGTTTACATCTATATCATATTTTAATAGTAATTCAATGCAAGAAACAGCATGAACTTTGACTGCTTCATGCAAACATGTTTCACCAGTATTATCTGAATTATTAATAAAATTTCTTCGTGTTTCACTATCAAATTCTGTAAGAGCACTTTCAATTATATATTTTGCAACATTATAAGCTTGACCAGCAGTAGCATAAAACAGTACATTACGTCCTTCATTATCTCGACTAAATAATCGTGCACCTGATTCAAGAAGTAAACGACATATAGCCATATTACCATAAAAAGCAGCATACATTAATAATGTTGCTTCTTTATTATCAGCATCAGATAAATTTGCTAAATACATTGTTTGTTCAGTTGATGAAGATGAACGTAATTGTCGACTTAATTCTTCCAGATTATCAGTACATATTAATGTAAATAATTTATCAAATTTTGCTGATGGTGAATTACCCATATAATGTATTTTGTAAATCTACACAAGAAAAAA